>JUDQ01000378.1:0-32667 GCA_000812075.1 Scedosporium aurantiacum
CCCCCCCCTCTCTTCCTCCACACCTCCCTCTTCTCCCCCTTTGCTTCTTCGCTTCACGACTAGATCGTGGGGAAATGAGAGGTTACGAATGGAGGAGTTATATAAGTGCCCCTCACACTTTTTTCTCCATCCCGGACTGTCTGCAGCACAAAAAGACCTCGTTAGATGAGGTGCGAACGGGAAGAACAACAGGCACAATGTCGGTATAAGTTCCGATGGGACGAGACAGAAGTTCGCGTCAGAGAGAGGATGATCTTGTATCGCCCAAAGTTTCTGCTTTGGCCTGGCATAGAGAAAATCTTTCTTTTTTCTTTCCCTCTCCACCTTGGCAAGTGCTTAAGGGGCAAAAGCCGAAGAGGACCAAGCAATCATGACTACCTCTGACATCTCATATGCCGCGTCTTATGCCCTCGTCACCTGAAGAAATTAAGAGAGGTTTGAGTCCGAGTGAGACACTGAATGATGTAAGGCATCTTCGGGTATTGGTACTCTGATGCTTTATCAAGCTAGTTTATAATGCTTAAGCAGCGGATTGAATGGAGAGTAGAGGGATGACTCCGGTCCATATCCAGTCCCGCGGTAACCCCCAGCTGGACCGGTGCCGTGAACCCGGTTTAGACCCCACTAATCTCCAGTTCAAGTTCAGAGAGACCTCCTTCCCCGGTCCATCGCGCACCCACTCTTTCTCCGGTCGAAAGCCGGTGCTCGCGTCAACTTCAGCGACATGTTAACGAGACCCACATGACGGTTCATGTGGGTGAGTTTCTATCCGAACATGCGTCGGCGTGGGCAAGCAAGGAGAAAACGATACGGGGTGATATGGATAGAGAGAGAAACATTAGCGATCAACTTACCGTCGCCGAAAATAGGTACGCGGGACCGGGACCGAAACCAAGCGTGAATACGAAGTCTGTTTTTTATTTGTTTTTCATTTCTATTTCGGTAGATTCTAAGATACCCTCTTTTCTATAATGCCCGTGTCCCTAGATGTTTATTACTATGCGAAAATGATTTCCAATGGCCGATATATATACCGTGGATGAGCTAAAAATAGGGATGTGGTAGACGAGAGTGAAGGGCTGTTCGTGGTTCGTGGTAGGAGATGTGTGGAGTAAGGAGGATGTTTGTTAGATGTGAAGCTTGAACAACTTCTAGGGAAGTTGACCATTAAGATCGCTGATGTAGATTCGGAGTATGGGAGGAGTGGAAGGGTGTATCCGAGTAAAAGGAAGAACAGCATGGCAAAAAAAAAATGAACAAAATAAAAAGAGAAGGCAGGCTGAGAGGAAAAGACACGAGAAAAAAAGTAAGAGAGATAGAAAAAGAAAACAACCCTCTCATGGGTCCTTTTCTATAGATCAGGCCTATACTTCTTCCTCAACATCTCACCATACTTGAGAATGAGGAAAGGCACAGGCAAAAGCGCAAGCGAAATGAAGCCCAACAAGCTATTCCCCCAGCCGATGCCAAGCTTATCGTACATCTCAAGGCCGCAGAGGGGGAGCACGGCGCCGGCGATGGAGCGGACGACGGTATTAGCAGCGAGGGCGGAGGCGGCGTAGGTGGTGTAGGCGTCGACGAGGTACATCTGCAGGGAGAGCATCATGATGAGGATGCCGATGCCGATGATGACGTGGCTAAGGATGGGGACGATCCAGTGGACCTTTTCGGGGAACTCGGCGGTCCAGCCGTAGAAGAAGAAGCCGACGGGCAAGAGGACGGCGCCGACGCGGAGGGGCGCGAGGCGGTATTCGGGCTTCATGCCCTCCGGGGGGATCCCCGTGCGTTCGGCTTCGGCGTCGGCTTCGGCGGCGCGCTTCTTGAGGGTCCGGTCGGAGGTGATGGAGAAGTAGATGACGCCGATCATGGAGCCGACGCCGAGGCCGAGGAAGACGAGGCCGACGTTGGAGGCGCTGAAGCCGTAGGATTGGGTGAAGACTTGGGTGATGGAGGTGAACATGAGGTAAAGGAAGCCGTAGACGACGCCGAGGTAGATGCCGAAGATGATAGAGATGGGGTCGAACATGAGGAGCTTGCAGGGGCGGACGATGCTGCGGGCGAAGAAGTCGCGCGGCGAGAGGCCGACGTCGAGTTTAGAGCGGAGGAGCATGTTGCCCGTTTCCTTTCGCAGGCGGGCGGCTTTTCGCTCGAGGAGCACGGGGGCGTAGGTCTCGCGCATGAAGATGAACATGCCGATGGCTAAAACGCCGATAGCGATGGCAAGCACCCAGAAGATCCAGCGCCAGCCCTCCGCGTCGGCGAGGAAGCCTCCTGCGACGGGCCCGATGATGGGGCCCAGAAGGGGACCGATGCTGAAGATGGCCATGGCGACACCACGCTTCTCCTGCACGATCATGTCAGTAATGGTGCCGGCGCCGTTCGTGAGAGGACAGGCGCCGAACACGCCGCTGAAAAAGCGGAAGGCGATGAGGCTGCTGAGCGAGGGGGCTTCGGCGCAGGCAATGATGAAGACGCCGAAGAGGATGAGGCTGCCGAAGTAGACCCAGAGACGACCGTAGATTTCGGAGAGGGGCGCGAAGATGAGGGGACCGGCTGCGAAGCCGAGGACGTAGACGGAGACGACGAAGGCGGCGAGAAGGGAGCTGCGGGACTGGAATTCGTGCATAATTTGGGGGACGCCTGGGGCGAACATGGCTGTTTCATAGTTGGGTCAGTTCTTCTTTCTCTTCTTCTCCCTCTGCCGTTCCTCTCTCCTTTCCCTTTTTTCTCCCCCTTTCCCTTACCAAAAAGCGCAGGTTTTGTCTCGGGGTTAAAACTTACATGAAGCCAAAGGAGTAATAAAAGTAAACCCGCTCACAAACCCACAAGTAACAACCTTCCTCCACGAAGGCCAATTGAACGGATTCTCGGGGTCGTCAGGCCCATCCCACCATACGATATTCTCATCAGCTACCTCCCCGTCATCGGGCTGCGACCCCTTCTCTTCATCCGCACCAGCGGCGGGGGTAGGATGGCTCTTGACGGATCGGAGACCGAGGGATGCCCTCCTCTGGTTGGAAATGGACTTGCGCCTCTGCTTCTCACCGCGCTCGTCTAGCACGTAGCCAATGTTGGAGGGGATGTCGGCGTCGTGGCCCTCGGCGGCGGCGAGTTCGGTCTTTTCGGCGAGGGTGGGCTCGTTGGAGGAGGTGGTGGTGGAGGAGGTCGACGGGGGTTTGGTGGAGGTGCCTTCGCCGGCGTTGGGCGCCTCAGCTGGCGCCATTTTTATCCTTTTCTCTTTTACCCTCTCCGATTTCTCTTCCCTTTTTTCTTCTTTTGTCCCGCCGGCTGAATATCTCTAGGGTAGGTGGTGATTTTCTAGGTGCGAGGTTAGTATCTTGAGGCGAATGAGAAGAGCATCCACGAGGATGGAGTTGGTGTTAGAGACGAAGAGATTGGGTGGCGCGGCTTCGACAAGTCCCAGCACATGTGTAGATAGAACTTGCTCTCCCCTCTTGTCCTTTAAGGCAATTGCATCTCATGAAACAAGCACGAAGTGGTTCAAACCACAAGATACCGTTTTCTTCTCAGCATCCCAGCTCAGCTTTACACGAATGATGGGAAATACCGGCGCCAATGCATCACATCGTCTTCTGCTATACCCAAGCCTCATGCTCATATGGCTATAGTGAGAAACATACCAGGCTATAAAATCCGGTTTCAATATTCCAGGTTTGACCGCTGTTTGGAAGAATATTCAGACGAATGATGTGTAATCCACGTCTTCGGGACTCGGTAATATGGGAGGGGAGTAAGTCGACAGTTGCGCCGGGTATATAAGAATCGTGCGTGTGTCTGGAGATAAGTTGATGCAATGTTTAATTCCTACAAATACTAAAGGAATATTGAGGTGTTGTCACCCAGTTGGCCGGATACTTCGTCCAGTCGTTCTGGCGGAGCAGATATAAATGAAAAGTAGCTCGGTGGGCGGGTTCCAACTACAGCCCGAAGAAAGGAAATAAGGAAAAAAGTGACAATCAGAAACGAACCAGGGAGGGAAGGTAACAGGAAGATATAGCATTGGCTTGTATCGTCGTCTGAACAGGGGTCCTTGGGAACTATCGGCCGAATGAGCAGGGGGGCGCGAGGCACCAGAGAGCGGGAGGTGGTCTTGGTGCCAAGACCAAGACCAGGGGAAACATCCCCGCCTTCACGAAGGGGGGCGGAAAGAAGACAGACAGGGCACTAGCATCTTCTGTTCAAAAGAGGATATAATAACCTAAATCCGACTCTTCTTGGTGCGCCAGGCTCGGAAAAAGCGTGCCGAGGTCGGGCTGAGGAGGGGGTCTAGCATTCAGCATGGTAGTTTAGTTTGCATTCGCATAGCTCGCACACCAGTGACACCACCATCCCATTGAGGATGGTTCTGGGCCGGTGATGGGAATCTGGACCTGGACGGCGGAATTGGATTGGAATGATGCCAAAATCCGGTCATAAAGAATTGGGGGAGACGCATCGGGAATGGGGAGTGGCTGCAGGCATCTCATCTCCTTGCCTCCTTCGTACTTTGTAGCGGTAATTGTGTCACTTGCTACTTCGTACTTCGCAGTTTCCACTTTCCACCCACTTTCCCGGCTCATTCCCTCCTTCCCCGCCTGTGTCTGTGGGTATTAGGACACATGAGTAGTGGACGAAGTAATAAAATTCTACTTCGTAGTGTACTTCATACAAAGTACTTCACAGCACTAAGGTACTTTGTAAACCACATTAAATGCAACCTCAAATCTCTGCCGATGCCCTCTTTTTCCGCTTCCACTCAACCATGCATGACCATGCCAATGCAGTTGGCCTGGCCCCAACTGACGCAGAGAGCGCAGAGAGAGCGGGAAATGATATCCGCACGTGTCGGAGCTTTTACCTTTTCCTTGGTCTCCTGAGCCAAGTCTCTCTCCTCGACAGTCTTTCATTCTTTCTTGATAAGATTATGAATCTCTGGAATTTAGGTTGTGAAATGGTGATATGGCAGAAGGCGGCAAGTTGCTCGATGATAGGGACGGACCACCACTTGTGACTTGCCAGTCTCCCCGTCGTAGAACTTCCGTCGCCGATTGTACTTTGTGTGAAATTAAAGGCATGACTCGACGGATGCAGACGACACCGCCACACAGGAGTAAAAATATCAAGAAAAAATATTACCAGCCTGCCTTCATATGATGTTTGCTTCTCATCGCTTCGTAAGCTGCAATGGAATGTGGAATGAGTCGTTGAGCTCTCCTCTCGGGGTTGTGGACATTGTCATACGAACAGCTCAAGGTTCTTTTGTGGATTGTGGAATGATCTGGGCTGCACCTGTCAACCAGGAGCAACAAGTATCATCACCCCACCGCGTCGTGGTCAGTGAACGAGTAAACTTACACTACGAAGTAGACCTGGCAGACCTGGCAGACCTGAGAGTGGGGCTCACCCCTGATTTATTGTTCTAGCGCAGAGTCAAACCAGACCAAAAGTCAAGAACAATATCAGCGACTGTACGAAGTATGAAGCAATCTATTCGTAATTATGCTGAACTTCTCGAGAACCGGCGGGACGGTAATACTGTGCGAAATGAAGGACAGGCACGATGACACTGAAGGATACCGAGATACAGGCTCGCGTAAAAGTCATCATTGATCGAGATGTGATCTAGCATTTCTGACGCATTATCACAAAGTCCACTGTGATGGAATGATACATGTAGATCTCCATCCCCCACCTCTCATCTTTCTCCATTATGAAGTAATCTCAAGTCTGAACCAGAATCATGCGGTAGGTTGAAATTAGAATGGCAGTGGTAATGTAGTGGAGTTATAGTGGGTGGGACTGCCCCAGAGCCCCCAGAGCCCCCACTAATTCCCGTCAAAGTGCTGACCTCCACCTCCACCCCCGCTGAAGTTCTCCAAATCAAAACATCAAATCAAATTGACATTGATCTCCAACATTGTGACACAGAGATTTAGCGTCCACATTGACCGTGACCAGCCCATTTAAAAATTGACCAAACAAGAGCCGTCGGACTGGAGGAAGACTCCGCTGCCGAAGAGAAAAAAACTAACTCCGGCCCCGTTCCGGACTTCAACTCCTATGGATTCCAACACAGATCTTGGATGTGGCTTCCATCCACAACCGCCCCCCCCCCCCCCCCTTTTCTTAACCCCTTCTTCCTCGTACATCATTCGAAGAACGGGTTACTGCATCACCACGACATCTCCCCTTTCCAATGCTATTGGCGGCATCTCCGTCCTTTCCTGTCCCGGCCCGGACAGCCAATAATACAACTATATGGAGTACGACTTCGTCTGTTGCGAACTCCGCTCTTGCACGGAGTTTCCAACATCGGCGGGTGTCTGGAGCAAAGCAGTACACTACTAGGTACATACGTAGTAGTCGAGAGTGCTAAGTCGAGACCTTACACTAGCTAGCTCTCCTGGATTTAAGCTTAATTAAAATAGATACTCTTGATAAAATATGGACTCAGTGCTGTTGTGGGAAAAGGCGTCAATGATGTCCTCCAGTTATCTAGTGTAAGCCTCTACATTATTTGAGAGACGCAGATCCAGATTCAAGGAATCCTCTATGAAAAAAGAAAAGGAAGAAAAAAAAAAAAAAACCTTCAAATTTAGAGTTTGCTCTCGCCTGTTGACATCGAGACTTGAGTATGCATCATACCATCGACCAAGCTTCCCGATTATTCGAGCTTGTCTCGGTGCATCTTCATATTAACAGCCTCTTTCTCTATGAAAAGTGAAAGGAGGCGGATTTCCGGCAATCCCTGTCGCCTGCCATCTCGAGTATTGTTGCGATACTCATTGATGATATCTGTCCATATCTGTTGATTCTCTTTTCCTGACTGGGCGAACATGAACGACGTATCATCTCCCACATCAAGCCGATGACGCTCCAGTACGATGTGGATTCTGAAACCGCTCCGCCATGCTTCCCCAGCCGCAGAAAAGACTGATTCACGATTAGCCTTTGGAATACGAAGTAGACACCATATGTTTCAAGAATTGGAAATCTGTTCCAATCCAATGAGGCGACTCACCTATTTGGAGGTCCTTCAACTCCCTCTCCAATTCACGGTAATTTTTGATTCGTTTGTACGCCTTAAACCCTGAAAGTGCGGCAACAGATCCAACCCCCAGCACAGGAACAACCATGGGAGCCACAACTGTAGCTGCCGACCCAACGGCAGCCTCAGCAGCAGCAACCTCAGCAACGGCTATGAGCAGTTGAGCTAGAAATCCTGTCGCGGTCACAGCGGTGGTGCCTGATGCTATCGCCCCTTGAAGCTCCTTTTCCCTTTCGACGAAAAGAGCCTGGAGGAGAGGCTCGCGACCCCTTAGTAGCATTGACCCTGCTAACGACATGTCATGAAGACGACTGCAGACGGTCATCACCCATTCTATATTGTGAATGTTGGTTTCTCCTGCAGGCATGGTTAGTTGAGTTTGCATCATTAAAAGCTAGAGGGGGTTGGGTTGCACCTTCGAAATTGCGGAATTGATCGAGGACATCGTCAAGTTTAGTCCTGAAATTCTTGCGATGAAATTCATGAGTCGATCTGAGGTCCTTCCATTCTCCCTTCTGCCCTTTATTTGCCTTGGCTATTTCATGTTTCTAATCGAGAGGCCGCGTCAGAAAGTTCGCGGTTCTTGCTATGTGCTGTGCAATTAGCCGGACTTACGGTAAAGAATGCAAAGAGAAGCTTAACCGTGGGAAACGACCCTTGAATACATTTGTTCAGTTCCTGAGGAGGCGTGGAATCTTTGTGGCATAGTCGCTGCATAAAGCGGATGCCATCGTATAGGCCCCCCAAAACGATAAATCCAAAAACAATGGCACTGGAGCCACTGACTTAGCGAGAATCAATCCACGATATATATATATATATATATATGGATTCACACAGGGCGTTTCTTACGTGGGAGCAATGTAAGGAGAGGTCTCTTCAAGAGATTCTCTGATGAGATTGTTCATCTCATTAGAATTGGTGAGTGCTTGGGTGATGAAGGACGCAGTCCAGTATGTCTTGAAGGTCACGGAGAGGGGCTCGATGCCATGGATAGAATACCGTGTCAGGCAGTTGAGGTTGAGTCTGCCAAGGCCGTCTGGGTCGTCTATCACCGACTTGCATAGATGTTTGATACCATCATGGAGCTCCACGCCTTGCTGTTCCGCCCTCGGTGACCGGCCGAGCCGGACCTAAACAAGATTGGCTCAAGTTAGCTTTGTGAATGGCCATCGTGTCTGCAGTTCGAGGACCTCCTACCTTGGCAACCTTTCTGTTATCTTCAGTGCTGATTTCCCACCTGTTCACGACAACTAAATTGCTCATCTTTCTGAGGTGGAAACTTAGGTCCCCACCGAAATCATCATTGGAGATCAGCGGCTTCACGATTTTAAAATCCCATTGAGTCTGGACAGTCTGGACAGTCTGGACAAGTTGGAGTGCCATTGCTTGGAAGTTCGAGTGGCGACCGAGGAACACGATTGAATTTGGTGAATTCGAATTCCCACATTCTCCACGGGTGAGGGCAGAGCGCGGTGGGTTTTAAGCTTGAACAGCCTCATGCAAACCCCGAGGGAGAATTTTCCTCCGTAGTTCCAAGCGCTCTGCTGGGACAGGATGGCCCGGCATGGTCGGCCATGCCCCCTGCAACCAAGGGAAGGCTGTGATGATGGTTGGGCTAGTCTGGCCATACTCCCCTCAACCAGGCTGGCCAGGCGCAGATGTGGCGGCGGCGCGGTTGACCGGTTTCGATTTCTTGCGAAGCAGATAGGTCGGAGCACTGGTTGACGCCGGGATTTTTGCAGGATGCTCGACCCAATCATTTGATGTCTTGATGTCTTGATGTCGGGCTCTGCTCGTTGTGCTTGCAACATCAATTGACGTGGCACGCCACCGCCACATATCAATCAATATTTCAATAATTCTGCAGTCTGCAGTTTCACTCTCCCGCATCAATCCTGTGTGTCAGATTCCCTATTTATTTTCCCCATCGTGCCCCCCTCCAGAAACTGACCTCGACAGAGAGAAGTGTAAAATCCGACCACGACATCAGCATTATTTTACCTGCAGCATAGCCTTTTCTCCCTTTATTCGCAGCTCAGACATGGACAATAATCGGCGCCATGCGCCACCAATCCCACCGCCACGCAACGCGCATGATCTCAGGTCGTCAATCTTGGCGCGCCTGGAGCATTATCGCGGGCTTCAGACCGAGTCTGCGCAGAACAGGGGAAACCACTCACAGCAGGGTGAGTTGATCGATTCATGCCCCCTCTTCTTTCCCGCCTTTCCCCCCACAGCCAGCCCCTTCTTTCCTTTCCCCGAGTTGGGCGCCTGCTTGGCGCTAACCCTATCTACGGCACCTACAGTTGACCCAGATGGTTCGCGCGCCATCACGCTTGGAATGGTACAGAAAGACCTATTGAGTGACATCTACCATCTGTCAACCATGACATTGCAGCTGGAGCGAAAGGCTCGAGAGAAAAGATTGAGGAAGTGGTTCATCAATGGATGCCTGTAAGACGATCTCAGAACGATCTCAGACGACTCTTTTCTCCCCTCGCGTCGTCGCGTCCATGCCGCCCACACTAACGCGCATCTCATCAGAGCGGTGCTGAGCCATCTTTTCTATATCCAACTTTTTCGTCTACCTGGCCTTTCTTCCTGGTCCCCATTCCGTCAGAGGAACGAGCTTGGCCAACATCGTCCCCAAATCATCCTTACCGTACTCACCCTCTTGCCTTGGACGGGATATGCCGTCGCTGGCTATAGGATCTTGTCACATGAAACCCGAATCAATAAGATGGTCGAGTTGAGGACGGGCTTAGCAGCGGTTGACAAGGAAGTACGGGATTCTCTGCCGGTTTGGGACACCAGCTTCCTAGAAGATTCTGTTTGGGATCGCATTCCTTGGGGGATTTAGCTTGTTGACGTGTTACAACAGCCCTCGGCCAAAGCGAGGTTTTTACTACTTTGTCATTTTCGCGAAGCACGATATGGTCTTGCTCGAGCTGCGAAGCATTTTTTCCCCCCCTTTCATCATCTCATTCCTTCGTACCTCGGTACAGGTACATGTATTGTACTGCTGTTCTTGCTCTGGGCGGAGTCGACAACTGTTCGTAGAGACGAGGCAATCACCCACCCACCCATTTTAGTTAATTTTGTTTCACCCTTACCAGGCTCTGGGGGATGAGTAAAATGCTGCAGGCGGCATGCAGCTCGATAATCGTATTGCTTGGTTTTTGAGGTGGCTGCGGCCTGACCTGGCCTGGTCAAGAGATATCGACTTGAAAAAGCCAGAGGAAACACAACATCCAATTGTTCATCCGAACATGGCTTTTCAGGCCTCCGAAGTAGGGAATGCGGGCGGCGTTCGAAGCCCGTCCAATAGTGATACCGTTTGCAGGGGAAGGAGGAGAAAAGCAAGCCATCGCCTTCTACTTGGCCCTTGGAACTTCGAGCTTGTACCCCTTCAAGGTCACTTTTCCGATCAGGCATTTTGAACCTTGAAATGCTGTGAAGGAAGAGGCCATGGTCACCTCGGATTATGTTAAATTATGATGTACGGCTCTCGAATTCTCGGGTCTGCATCACGGCGGTCCCGAAGCCATAGCAACCAATTTTAACACGTAGACTTTTTTTTCTTCCAGGGGTCTTGGAACGGAGACTACGAAGGAAGAGTTTCTGGCACGGCTTTGATACACCACGCCTGTTGGCTTTGGCTTGGTCGGGCGGTCCGCTCAGTCGGATTTCGGGTTTCATTCCCAGTCATTTCATGCTGCGACGCTTCGATGTGACCATGCTAATGGAAGTGGAATGGAAGGCTCGTTTCCCCAACTTGGAAAACGAAGGAGGCGATCGAATGTGAATATGCGTATTTAGCAATGCTACCCAGTTAATCTGGCCACTTTAACCCATTGCTGTGGAGGCCTGGGCAGGGCCATGTGGGACTCCCGGGCCCGAAAACCATGCTGGGTCGTTATGATCTGGGTTTGCCACGAGTTCAAGGTTACATTGATCTGCGAAGCTTCTTCTTTCCCTTCTTTGCGTGAACTGCAGATTTTATATGGAGAGGGAATAGTCTTGGCCTTGGGTCTACAAAGTACGGAAGTAATGAAGTATCAATGAAGTACGCGGTACAAAGTAGTGTAAGTGCCTTCTACTTCGTATACCCTAAACACTTGAAGTAACTCAAGGGAAAGAGGTCCTGTCTCGTACCCTGGCGGCCAAGGAAGGAACTCGGCTCCCTCACCTCGAAGGCTGCCCGCACCTTCCCCCGATCTTCGCCAGCTCAGATGCTGCTGACTTAACTTTATATACCCCCCCAAGGTCCAAATTGTCAGCCGAGCGCGCATGGCAGTGCAGTACCCGTGGCAGTGGCCTCCTCGGGGCGCTCAATGGTTAGAAACCAACCCACTTCCGGGGTGAGTTTCGTAGCTTCGACGGTTCGATCCCGATTAGGACCTTAGGGGTGATCTTTTTGCATTTTTTTTTTTTCTTTCTATATTAACCTACCCAACTTAAAATGTTTGATACTGCTTCGTGGACAGCCTCTATTGATCAAGCCATCATCAGATTCCACCTCAATGCCCCATACTCGGTCACAGACGAGAATCTCTAATGACAGGCTAGGAAGAGAAACCCATCCCAAAACTTCAAGTCTTCATACCACCGCTCGTCGTAGGACACACAACAGTTGATCCTCCTCCCTGAGGAAGAAGCACGTCATACTTCGTGTTTACACTCTTCCTCCGAGCCTGGAACTCTCACACACATACGAAGTACAACCAACCTATTTTGGAAAAGGGGGCGGAGAAGAAAGCGGGACACGCACATTACCATCAGTCCGATCTAATCAATCTACATATGAATACGTCGTAGGAGCAACATTGGGGACACCCTCCATCACATCGGGCATTGCTTTGTACTTCTATCCCCGAGGCCTTAATGTCCGTTCAAGAGACTGTTGGCAGTGTTGGTTATTAGACTAGCTTCATATATTTGCGCACCCGTCATTAGAGAAACATAATGTAACACAATGTACAACCTCCCAAGCAACCAGACCAGAGTTGAAACATCGACCTCCGACATTCAAACCGAATTACCACTCCTCCCTTCTCCTAGTGTTCTGTTGACTTCTCTCCTCCTAATCCATAAGCTGAGCAAGCCTCCCCCTCCTAGCAACCAGCTCCTCATACCTCCCCTCCTCCACAACAATCCCTCCGTCCAGAACGACAACCCTATCCATAATCTTCATCATCTCTCTACAATGCGTAACAACCACCACCCCCATCCTCCCGCTGCCCACTTCCTCCAACCCTTCAATCGCGCTCCTCACCGCCTCAGCACTCTCCGCATCCAACGCGCTCGTCGGCTCATCCATGATAAGCAACCGCGGCCGCCTGACCAACGCCCGCGCAATGCACACGCGCTGCGCCTGGCCGCCCGACAGCGTCTGTCCGCCGTCGCCCACGACCGTCGAGTACCCGTCCGGCAGGCTCGAGATGAACGTGTGGATGCCGGCCGTGCGCGCCGCTTCTTCGATGTTGTCGCGCGAGCGGAGCGGGTGGTTCTCGGGGATGTTGTAGGCTATGTTTTCGGTTATCGTGGTGGGGAAGAGGAAGGGCGTTTGGGGGACGTAGGCCGTCATGGAGCGGAGGTGCTCGATGTCTACTTGGGATGAGGGGATGCCTCCGAAGAATAGAGTCGGCGATCCGTTGAGGAGAGTCGTGCTACTGTTGTTTGTGCGGCTTGCCGGCGATTTCGAGGGCTCGTAGAGGCCGAGGAGCAGAGACAGGAGCGTGCTCTTGCCGCAGCCCGATGGCCCGACGATCGCCGTAGTTGTCCCCGCTTCGATCCGGAGATCCAGGTTCCTGAGGACCCGTTGGCTCGGTCGCGAAGGGTACGCGAACGACAAACCCCTGAACAATATTGGAAACGGCGCGAAAATTTTCCTTGTCCCAGTACTTTCGTAAGACGAGCTCAAGGGCAGGTTCGCGTAGTTGAGCATCTGGATCGCCGTCGCCCGGGCTCCGGAAATTTGCGGTATCGACGAAAGAATCACCGACGCTGCTCCGAGGGAGAGCAGGAGCAAGTTGATCACCTGAATCACGTCCGTCACCGAGATCTCGTTGGCGCTCGCGAGCAGATGCGCGCCGTAGTAGAATACGAGCGCCGTCACGTAGTGGTTTATCGACTGCTGTAATCCGTAGAAGAAACCCGTGTACGCGGCCCTCTTGAGGCCCAGCGCCGACAATTTCGCCGTCGCCTCTTCGTGCTTCTTGGAAAAGTACCCTTCGAGGGTCAGCGCCCGCACGACTCGAATGTTGATAAATGTCTCCCTGCCCACGTTGCTAGCCACTTCGGCCCCATCGTTGCATCTTGCTTCCCACTTGCTGCTCATGTGCGACAGCAAATTGAGCGTACCGATGTACACCGGCACCGTAGAGAGAGCTACGAGCGTAAGCTTCCACGACACGACGAGGGCCCAGGTAACGGCCGCCGTGACCATCCCAGCCACCATGAGAATGCTAGGCAAGAACCGCCCGACAATATTCCGCATCTCCTCGGCGTTCCGATCCAAACACTCGCTAATCTTCCCAGCGCTATTCTCGGACGTGTCGAACCACGTCTTCGGCTGTCGGAGAATGCGTGAGAGGGCCTCGATTCTGAGCGAATTGATCCAGCACTGGCCCGTATACTCCATCAGGAACCTAGTGATGAATTCCATGAGCCCGGCTGCGACGCCGATTCCGAGCAACGCTAGCGCCCAGGGCTTCCCGGCTTCCATACGGCCCTCGGGTACCCAGAACGCCGCCATGAGTTGCGCTAAGCAGTATGCAAAGGCTGGGTTGGCGCCGCAGGTGATGATGCAGGATGCGAGGCCTGTGAGGAAGGCGAGGCGTTGGAAGCTGGTTAGGTTGGGCCAGATGGTGAGAATGATTGTTGATAGGGACGTATTGATGTCGTACTCGCCCTTCTTTTTCTTCTTCTTCTTCTTCTTCTCTCGATCTGTCGGGCTATTTTTCGATTCCTTTTTGCTCTTTTCTCCTGGGGGGGTACTTTGTATATCGCTGTGGGATGACCTGACGTCGGTCGATGATCGGCGGCGAGAGTCTTGGACGGAGCGGCCCACGATCTCGAGAAGTTGAATGGAGGCACGAGAGACATTAGATTCGTAAGGAACGTTCTTGTTCTTTGAGTCGAGACCGTCTTCGATAGGTGACGCTGCGCTATTCTTGAGCAGAGGACTTCCAGTTACTGCTTCTCTGGCGAGCGCTGGCGTTCGCGCATGGAACCTACGACGGTGGGCATAATCGCCGCTTTGCAAAGACTCTTGGAGGTGGCTCGCCCTGACACTGGGTGAGTAGCCCAAGTGCCCGGCAAGAATTGAGCCTCTGGGTAGACTTTGGCGAGAACTTCTAAAGTCGCGTTCAATTGACTCCAGGAGGCGAACGGAGAGCCGGTTCTTGGCAAACTTGGGCTTTTCAGGTTGCGAGGCCGGGACTTCGCTGTTGAGCTGCTCCCGAGCCGATGCCTCTTGGAAGGGCGAGTCTTCCCCTGTGTCGGCATCACTATCCCTAGCAGCGGCCACTAGCGAAGCGAAGAGACCATCCTCGTTCTCCAGGAGATGGCTCCTGCACCCTTCTTCCACAACTTCACCCTTGTCCATTACGTAGGTGTAGTCCCCTTCCTCGATCTGAGAAACATCGTGCGTGATGACGATGGTAGTTTTCCCCCTCCTCCACTCTCTCAACGCCTCCATCACAAGCGTACGACTCTGCCGATCCAAACCGCTCGTGACCTCATCCAAGATCAACACGGGCGTATTCCGCAACCTCGCCCTCGCAAGAGCGACTCTCTGCCTCTGGCCACCCGACAGACTATGTCCACCCGGCCCGACCATTGTATCCCCGCCCTGTGGCAACGACGCCAGAGTCGACTGAAGCATCACCGCCTCGCACGCAGCCTTGATTTCTTCCCTCGATACGGAATCCGGGTCATCGGGGTCTCCGATCGCGACGTTTTGGAAAAAGGTGTCGTTGAACAAGACGCTCGACTGCTGGACCAACGTCACGTTCTTTCGAAGCCATTCGAGGTTGAGCGTCTTTAGCGGCCGGCCGTCGACGTGGATTTCGCCGCCGCCCGGGTCGTAGAATCGGAGGATGAGGTTGCTGATGGTGCTTTTGCCTGAACCGCTCCTGCCGACGATGAATGCGAGGTGGCCGGCCGGGAAGACGAAATTTGACGGAGCGAGGACCTGTTTTGTCGGATTCGACGGGTAGGCGAAGCTTACCTAGATTTATTTATTGACAGCGGTTTAGAAAAGGGATAAAAGTTCCACGTCATAGTTCAAGGGTCCGGATTGGACGGAGACACACTTACATTCTCAAGTGTAACATGCCCTACGCAGTTGGAGGGCCACGATATGAAATGTCCTTCCTTGTCGCTGCCCATAATCTCATCATTCCACGTAAGGTCCTTCAGCTCCAGCCCAGCAGCCATCCCCTTCGACAACACCAACCACTGCGGCATAGCACCCTCCATCCCCTCAAAAGCCAACAACGTCGCGTAAAAAGTAGTAAGAACACTCCCGGGACTCACCCCGTAATCTATCAACACAGCGCCGTACCAGAACCCGGCGAAGAACAGCGAAACGGTCAAGAACTGCGCGTAGCCGATCTGGAGCGTGTTGCACCTCGCCTGGATGAGATACTGCGCGGTGGCTCTTCGCACGGCTTTGAGGTAATGCCACGTTTCGGTGTCGAAGGCGTTGAAGATCTTGACGAGGTCGATGGCGGTGATGGAGGCCGAGGCGAGTTTGGATGCCTCTGCTAGGTGCTGCTTTTGGGCCCTGATGGCGGGCGCGAGGGGCAGGACGATGAAGTGCAGGATGATGAAGGAGATGGGAATGGTGGTGAGGAGGACGAGGGTTAGCTTGAAGGAGAAGTAGAAGGCCACGATGATGGAGGCTAGGGCTGTGAAGAGGTCGGAGATTAGGAGGCCAAAGACTTGGGAAGTTGCTAGTTGCAGCTCGCGAGTTTGTCTGGTTTGTTCACCAACCAAGTCAGTCTTCCACTCGCATAACTCAGCCTGCCAGCGCCGGAGAAAAAAGGAGACGAGGAAGGGAGAGGAATTTACGATTCGATTCGAGTTAGCAGACTCGATATCCCGTCAGCCTGCGAGTCATACCACGCCATATCTTTGACCAAAAGACTTTCGAAAATCTCCTTCCTCACAGTCCCAGCCTGGCGTTCTCCAAACTGGATCCAAGCACCCATGAACGAGCCGTTAGCTATCCATGTGCCGACTCCCAGGCCCACCAAGACCACAGCCCACTTCACCACCACTGCCATAAGCTCCCTGCCTTCTAGCGAACCCGCGCCGAAGCGGGAAATGGCGTCGAAGATGATGCCGTAGGCGATGGGCAGGAAGGCCTTGAGCCCGCTGGTAGCTAGACAGGTAAGGAGGGCGAAGGAGAGCGAGGCCGAGTCGCGTCGGGTAGTAAAGGCGAAGAGGTGTTTCCATGACGGCTTCGGCGGCGGGAACTTCTTTCTCTTGCGGGTATATGGCGGCTGGTTTCTCCCCCGGAACTGCTGTCTCTTTTTCTTCTTCCTCCCTGGGAATAGCTTCTTCAACATATTCATCTTGGCGGCAGGAGTAGCCAAGCAGTCCGTTTAGACTTGGGATGGGGCATTGGGGGTGGGGTAAGGCAGATGATGGATGAGGAGAGAGAGAGGAGAGATTTCCCCATGAGGAGGACATTGAGGATAAGCAAAGAAGGCCTGGCATGTGAAGTTGTTGAATTGTCAAAGGAATTGATGGCTCATGACCTACATGCCATGGCTATGCACTGGTATGCATGCATCACGAGTCGGGCAAATTCCTGAAGGGAGAGTGTAACCGTCTCCCTTGCTTCTAAGACTTTCTTCATTGGCTGGCAACACAAGAACAAAGAGAACAAAGGCGACACATCGTTTAGCTGTATCATAGAGATGAAATGATCTAGTAATAATAATAATTTAGATTTCTTTTTGAGAGAGAAAAGAAATATACCAATGGCGGTGTAAATTAAAAACCATCAATCCCCAGACTTGTTCATGCCGGAGCAGATGTCGGCAACTGTTCTCCGATAATTGTGGGGCCACATCCGGAGTCTGACCAGTGCCGCCGGACTTGGAATCGGAGGTGTGGAGACAGTTGGACCGGCCCCTGCCTCGCTTAAGCTGTTGTAGGTCTAAGCCTCGTTTCCCCACCGTTCTCTGGGTGTTTTTGCAGTCGTCATTCAGTCGCACACTCTATAAATACTTTTCTGCATTTTGGTACACGAGGATGTTCACTTTTCAAATGCTGGTTAGAAATGATTGAGCCCTTCGTTGCAGAACGACAGTGGTGTCGAGGGAAGAAGGGATATGATATTCGGCCAATGGATTTCGGTCGTTGGCTTCCTTCGCTAGCAACCTCAAAAAAGGAAAAGGGAAAGGAAATAAAAGGAAACGAAGCGCAAACGAGAAGCAAAAGCAGGGGAATTTGCCTTCTCTGGCAGCTTTAGGACAGAGATTCTTGTGATGGAGAAATAAACTCCAGGTACTTTTTTCTGTTGTATCTTTTTTTTTTTGCTGTGAAATGGCCGAAGATCCAACTCAAGCACTCGCCAATTATGGTCGATACTGAGTTATAATTAACGACTCTTTTTACTTGAAGAAATACGAGCTAGGATGTAAATGGTACAGATTGGGGGCGGCGCCTCAAACAAGGTCGGCTCGTTTTGTTTCACCTAATTGGGCCAGAAACGAGCCTTAACAAAAAGCCTCCAGCCCTTGGGAACGAAGACACCAAGCCAGGGATATCTTTACTTTGTAGTTTCCATCTGTAAGTTCCATTTTTGAAACCTCGGCGCAAGCCGCGCATGCCTCGTAAAACTCGCACATCCAAACATCCATCCATCGTAGTTATCTTTTTTGTTATGTCTCGTCTCTATTGTGGTATCATGGCATCGTTTTCAATTAGTGTCCGTAGAGGCTATTTCTTCCCCAGAGCATCACTTTGAGCTCTCGCTCTCCTTCTCCTTCTGGGCCTGTTCCCATATCCAGTCATTCAAGCCGTGGCGGTTCCTCGCAATCTCAATGGCATAAAACTGCATCCTGGGGACTGTTCAAACCGTCAGTACTACTCCAGAAAAGAATGTGGCGAAAAAAAGAAAGGCCCCATACCAAAGATGGTCTCTTCACGGCCATACTCGAACTTGGGGCTCGACCTCAACATCGTTCCAAAGTTGAACTCGCCAACCTTCTTGTCATACTTCATCATAAAGTTGCGCCACTTCTCCTTTCCCTCCTTGCTCTTCATCTTGTCCTCGTCAATCGTCTCGGCAGGGTCGAACTCGGGGAAAGCCTCCATGAGGTGCGCGTAGATCTCATCGTCCCACCTCGTTAAGCGGAGGGCCGAGCCCTTGACTCGTTCGAGGATGGACCAGTAGGTCTGCATGTGCTGGACGGCTGTGAAAAAAAAGGGTTAGCGCCGAGGTTGACACGAGCTCGACTCGAGGATGGTGTTTCGAAACGGACCTTTGACGGCGAATTGCCTTTCGATCTGGATACGAAGTTAGCTGCAGTTCTGCGCCTCAAGTAAGGGATTGATCATGCATACATCCTCGAGGTTCTCGGCGTTCTCGGCGTCGAAGTTTTTCGGGACCGGGGCCGACATGTTTATCGTTTGCGGAAAGAAAAAGAGAAAAAAAAAAGGAAGAAGAAAAAAATTCACTAAATCACAGGTCCTGAAGAGCGAGGGAAACGGGTTGGCGGAAGTGCAGCTAAATATTGAGATGATGGATATTTCTATTTCTTGCTTGGCTGCACCTTCGGGAAGCTGCCAGAAAAAAAGAGACCAAAAAGATACCCCGCCCCCACAATCTGATCTGGTGCTATTATCTTATCGCCGCCGAGGTGGCAACAGGTCACGTGGTGATAATGAAACGATATCGCGACGACGACGAGGACAACAACGACGCAGCTCAACTCACCCACCTCGCAACTCGCAACTCGCAACTCGCGATTCTATCTTTCTCTAAGAGATAAACTTTCTCTAGGTTATTTTGAATTATCAAATGCTCACTTTTTAGCCAGGCTATATCGTCTATTCATTCAAGAATTGTGTTCCAGTCTTCGATGTTGCTTGGGACATATTCAACGCATCTCGGGATGTTACGAAGTATTTAGTAGGCCGGCCCTGGTTTGAGTAACTAATTTTGTAGATGATCTCAAGTGATTATTTCCTATTCGTCAACTCCTATCTTCTCGGACATTTGGCTATTTTCTTATTATTGGGCGTAATCCTCGCTCTTCCTAGACAGGTCGTGATGGATGTCTTGTGTAAGTTGAGCCCGGCGGTTTCGATCTACACAAATGAATATTCGAAGTTCTAGCACATCACTAAAGTGGGGGAGGTAATATATTCAAAGTGTTTATTTAGAGTTGTGGATTAGTGAAATGTTGTCAATTTTGAGAAATCAGCTCCAATTGGGGTCGCACCTGCCTTAGACGTTGTCCCCAAGCTGCGGGCACTTGAGCTTTTTTTTCACTTTCCTGTGGTGATATGAGACCTTGAAACCCAAGACCACTGATGGCATATATTCTCCTTCAAACCAGAGAACAGGAAATAAGTATTTGGGAATCCTTCGAAGAAGTCCGATCCTGTCACAAGATCTGAGTCGGACAAAGAACCCGTCCCCTGCCTTTACCATTTTCACACCATCACTTTCTTTGAATCTTGGGTAAACCACAGCAATAAGGTCGGATCCAAGGAGTACAAAAATCTGGAGCCTCGCCTCGTTTTCTTTACCTGCAGAAACAACCCACTCACTTGACCGGTCACTGTCCCGTCCCACCACAAAATGGACAATCAAGTCAGCAGCTCAGAGCTTCTATCCAATACTCCTCTTTCCACCCCGAGAGCAGTGAGCTTTGGGGCGTCCATCAGATCCAGTACCTCGGAGAACTCCCGCACATCTGTCAAGCCTTCCAGACGGCAGAGTTTGAAGAGAAGGCCATCACTGTCCCAGCTCATCGATCGAATCCGATCCGCCTCGACCCCTGTACCGCCGTCACCATCCTCCAACGCCCCAACATCTGCCAGATCAAATCCGTTCCGAGGGTTCTCTCAGGAGCACATCCGAACTCCTTTGACTACAAATTCGGAGAAGCTTGACGAGGAGCGACCTGTTGAAGTTCCCCCGTGGGATCGCACAGTCGACATTGTGTTCCACCAGTATCCCAGGGGAATCCGCGGCCCTGACAAAGCTGTCGAGTTTCGAAATTCCGTGGACCTTTTTCTCCAGGAACACAAACGGTCGCCGGTAAAGGAAAGACAGGGCTACTTTTCCCTTCCCGCTGAGGTGAGGTTTTTGGTCTGGCAATATGTGATTGAGGACGAACCAGCGGAGCGGCCCATCCTCCTTACAGCTACCATGTGGGCCAAGGACGTCTGGCGCCAGAATGAATCCATGTCATTTTGCGATGCATTGGCACCTCTTCAGCCGTACTTTGAGGTTAGCTTTGAGTTCCGAATGGACGCACTAATCTCCTTCCTCATGGCTCGGCGATTCCACGTCATTTACAACCCGTATATCGGACCACGCTTAAGTCCATTACCAACGAAATGGCTCCAGAAATACGGACCTTATATTCAGAACTTGACAGTCGAGATTGATATGACGCGGCATGGGTTTGGTGCCGGCGTACCATCTCAACTTCTGCGCCCAGGTACGACTAACTTGAGTAAGCTTCTCAAGGACTTTGCCCATGCACAGGAAAGGAGAAGAGGAATCTCGACCATGACCAGTTTCATCCTCCTCTGTCGACGGTACTACGGTATTCGCCCTCCTGGTCGGCTTCCGGAAGAAATGATACCCCCATTCGGTATGAAGATCCTATCTCCTCCCTATGTGTCGCCAAACATCCAGTCCTAACCGTTTCGTAGCTTCAGCCGAATACTGTCCCAACCAATACCTAAGCATATGCAACCCCCTCAAGTCGCTACACGGCCTCGTTGATTCCGTTCGTGTTTGTGGCTTCACTCAGGCCTATACCATCTCACTCCTTAGATCGCTATTCCCACAGCCTCTCACCCATCCAATCCGATTCCATACCTACCAGGTCGCACCCTCGACTCTCTGGCCTTGCCTTGGTGGCCAGAAAGTCTACGTTGACCGAGGCGACGGTTACCTTCACGGGGAGGAGTACAATTGGACATCTAGCGATGACTTCGGACCCTATGGTGCTGTCCAGCTTTCGGCACCACTTGTGACCGAAGATGGACGAGCTTGGATCCCTGTAGAGCATGAGAGGACAAGACGGCTGCTGAGTAACCTAGCTACTCTATCAAGTGAGTCGATAGCTTCCACCTCGAGTGGTGAATATTCAACGACGGCAGAATAAGTTGGATATGGCCCAGGAATGGGACAGAAGAGACTGGTGACTTTCATCCAAGGTCAAGACTGGAAGTCAGATGGAAAACTGATTCTATATAGAGGAAAGAACAGAATGCCTACAAAAGAAAGAGCATCTCATGAGTGCTAGTTCAAGAATATTAGATTCATTTCCCACGTGTAAGTCCTGCCTCACAGCCTGTGAATCACCACCTCTCCTCAAGAAAAGAAGGAACGATTGTAGATAACTGGAGGAAGACAAGCAATCTCAACTATAAAAGGAATCTAATGGCTAGGCCTGATCGCTCTTTTTTTCTTTCCCTCTTACAACTTGCAGCTTTGCAGAATTCGAATCCAACACAATACCATCCACTCTATCCTCTTTCCATTACCATCACATACATCATCCAAATCCCAACTTGAAGGCCTATTTCACAACACACCCATTCATCAGCTCCGCCTCTAAGCTGCGAGCAGACATTCCTGATTTACAGCATTGTGCCTGCCCAAACTACAAATATCTCCAAACATCTAGTACTACTTTACACCAGGTATGTTGATCCCTAGTTTAGTTCTCTAGTCCTCTTCTCGCAAGACAGAGAATGTATGATTTCACCAGACTACACCTGTTATTTCTACTACCACTATCAGACTAACGTTTTGATACTAACAGGTTGAGAGCTCACTCACTACTTCCTCACACACTAATCTAATAAACGAATCGGAAACTTGTAAGTATCGTCAGGGTTAATTTGCTCCAGTCCTCACTGCAAACTATAGCTAACGTCCCTCCTCCCTTCGCTATAGGGGCATTATGATAAACTCCAACATCAAGTTTACTCTGAGCCAGCTAGCCACTACTCCTCCAAGTACTCTTTCGACAGCTTCCATAAATGGGCTGGAAACTGTCACCGTCACAGCTTATATGCCTGCTGTGACGGTGACAGAATACCGGGACTTTCCCTACCTCGATACAATCTTGGATGTGAGGAATGCAGCAATTGTAGGTGCCATATTTCTTGGAATACTTGTACTTGGGCTGTCCCTGGGATGTTTTGGTGTATTTTATCACCGGGTCAATCAAAACAGGGACAGGGGCCAGGGGCTTCGTGAGGGCCATTCCGAAGACATTGAGCTCGTAAGATGGGCCAATACCCCAATCAGGCACTCCAACTCGATCCCAGGCCCTTCTCACGAGAACGGCCATCCTTCAAGTCCGAGGCCTGCGATAAGCCGCCAGCCCCTCGTCGACGGCCCTCCCACTACCAACACACAAGGCACCCAAACCGACCGCCCGAACGGCGATGACGACGATCAACTCCAGTCGCTATCGATCCCCTCATCAAACAACAACCCCATCACACCCCTCGAGCCTCTCGACCACTCCGCGACCAACGAAGGCCATCGTGAACCTAGCCCTTCAACCCCTCCTGCCTTGAGTTCCTTTTCGCCACCCCGTCGTCCTACGCCCTGGAGTGACGACACGATCCTTACAAACAGGGCTCCTCAATCTCCAAGGGCCCGCCCTTTGGAGCCCGCCCTCAACGGAGCCAGCACAAGCCCCAGACACAATCGTCGGGTGTCCTTCTCAAGCGCCGCTCCGTCTGACATCGCCGAGGAGCTTTCCATACAAGCAAGAAGACAATCTGGCGGGCTCCGGTCTCCCTCAGCCACCGACAGCGGTGACCATGCCCCCTTCGCCGTACGATCTGTTTACCCCGGGGCTCGACAGCTAGTTCCTCCGCCCAGTGACGCAACTCCGATTGCCAATGGGACTTTCACTCCTCCAAGGGTCAACGGGACCCGAACCCGACCGCGGGACGAAGATGAGGATGATGAGGACATCTGACGTATATGCTCGTGGGAACACCAGTAACATGGGAATTTGTCCGCTGGGAGATGACGAGACAACTGGCGACAGCGGTCAGTGCTGGGGTGGCACACTCGCGATAGCCACCGTTGTATCTGCGGCCTATGCCTGCATTCTCGGCTAGAACAGCAGAGAATGCAGGTTACTAGAGGCATAAATCTAGTATTTATTGCGGACTAAAACTTCCGTTTACTTCCAGTGGGCTTCCCGGAGGTAAAAATCGACCGCTTGAACGGGATCAAATATGATCTCGTTTCCATCAGCGACCATGCGGGAAACATGGTGTCGTATGGCAGGGCAGACAGCACAGCAGACTTCCGCCATGTAGCTTTCCTGCTCAGTGACGCATACGCACTCACTAGCTGTGGGCAGAGAAAACAGAGGTCAAGATAGATGGGACACTCTGCAATGCTATGAGAGTACACACTCACTGAACATTGCAGAGTGTCCTATTCTTTGATGTACATGATCCAATAAGATAAGCAGCTCAAACGAGCTTGCTAGTCAGGGTGGACATGTCAACAATCCAACTTTTGCCAACTCTTTTTCTTTAGGTCTAGCAGTGGTATCATGGCAGGGTTTCTCGTTCTCTTATGCCGAAGGTTCATGTCCTCTTTGATGATCTTGTCTGTCAGTGGGGGCCAGGGAGAATGCCGGAGGATTTTCTTTCATCCCTCCTTTGACGATTGAGGGATGAAGCTACAAAGTTATGATTGTAGTCAGGACATCATGAGGATATGAAATGGATTGTTTTATCCTCCATTCAGGTCAGGGCTTGACCTGGCATATTGGATTGATGTTGGTAGATTCAGCGCTTGAGCTGTAGCATCTACCAACTGAAATGATTTACTTCGCTAATCTTTCTATTTGCTGAGTTCCCTGTTGCCTAGAGGGAGCCTAGAGGGGATAGGGTAGAGGGACTCATCTTCAGTTGGAGATATATAACTTGATTCCCGCTGGGCATGCTGTGTGGTCTCGGCGTATTTACAATAACGCGCGCTGGATGGCCCCTTGTGCAAAATCGATCACAGAGCTATGCGTCTGTGAGGCTCCTACTAGTAGGTCGCTTATACTTCCTTTCGAGGTCATAGCTAACTTCCTTAGGCGCCGCCTTTACTCGTATGCATTGTCAAGCCATCAAGAAAGGTTGTGTCAGGCTTCCCAGGAGCGTCCTTGACTTAGTTGCTGTCATGGACCAACTTCTCGACGGTGCCATAGCGAGGATGGTATGTCTTCACTGCTATTCCCCAGTTTGGCCTATTGCTAACTTTGCTGCAGCTGGAGATTGAGGCAGCTCAGGCTGCTGTACTTCAGGCTCTTCAGGGCGTTTGGGGCGGCGTTTTGGGGCGGCGTCGGTACTACTCCGCGGGCTGGTGGCAGTGTATCAAGTGGTGGTGGATCCTCTGTAGCTGCCCAGCTTGGTCGCATTGCAGACCATGTTGAGGAGCAAAACTCTCTTCTTCGAGTGGGTCTTGAAATACTTAACCAGATGGTTCCCGCTCCTGTGCTTCTACCTGCCAGTGGGGTTGCAGAGGACACGCTGTCTCCTCTTTCGGAGTTGGAGGATGACCTTTTTGGCGATGGTGAATTTTGATGGTGGCCCACGGTGTGTTGTTTGTTTCTTTTTTTTTTTTTTTTTTTTTTTTTTTTTTTTTTTTTTTTTTTTTTTTGATTTTGATAAGGAATTTTGATGAATGGTGGTGGAATGGTGAGTGGCAATGGAATTCTCTGCTAAGGTAATAACATTCAATACATTCCTATAGCCTTAGCTCTCTGTTTTCAATAGTAAATTGAGATCACATCAATATTACAAAAGCTATTGTGAATCCTGAATATTACGAAATCTTTCAATAAGGCCTCTTTTTTTTTTTTCCAATGATATGAAGGTAATGTTTATAGCTCGAAGTTTTTACCCAGCCTTTCATTTTTGGTCCTTGTGTAGTAGATGAAGTGGAGGAGGCATCAAAACAACTTGTATACTTGATATCATCTGGGCTGAAGTCCAACTTACATTTCGAGGTTGTTCTCCAGTCAGTATTCTTGTGTAGCCATAGGCCATTTCTCCAGTTTTTGCTGTATTGTACTTCGTACTCCCGTCCTATTTCTGTTTAACATTCGCCTGCTAACTGCCACTTTGTGACCACTGCCAATGGACCTGGTAATCGGAGAATAGACCTAAGAATTTAGTCTCTGGGATCGCCATGACGATTCCTTCTGCCAGATCCTGAAATACGCCACTCCCCGGGCTGGTGCTCTACCAAGTTCTCTCCCGAAGACCAGCACCGCCCTCAGGAAATGAGAGCGGGAAACCCGGCCCTGGTGTATGAAGAGCGGACTAACCCTCACTTAGGAAGCATTGAGGACTGGTGGAGATTGGAGTAAAGCTCTGGCTAATGGCTAGACGTGGCATAGAACGGGAGCTATGACTGCCCCTCAGAGAAGTTGCGGAGGCGCCGTTCCCGAGAAGGAATGGGCGAGATTCCATCGGGAGTAATGAAGCGAAGGAGAGGCAGGGATGATCATTGAGAACTCGGATGGGTTATCAATCCCATGTGATCTCTTCCTTGGTGGTCCATTTCACAAGGAAAATCCCCCTTGCTCTCAAGGATCGGAAAAGATGCGGAACGAATCCGAGCCGGCGCTGGGCGTTCAGCCGAGCCAACACCATATGGCAAGGGAGACTTCACCTTAAATATCTCGACGTGTCTGCACCCAGTGCCAGAAGCCATGGACTCGGAATATTTCAAGTCAAGGGCAGCGGCAGGAGTAAAAACCAAGCATCAGTATACAGTTAACTACCTCTCACATTTGTAGTGATCATCACTGGGGGATGCCAGCGTGTCATGTCGGGCCATGAAATCCCAACAAAAGTAAATAAATCGACTGATGCCGGGCCACTCGCTGTGCTTTCCGTCGGAGAAGGCACCCGTCAAGGTGGCCCCCCGACCCGGTTTCTAATCAGGCCACCATCTAACAATATATTCTCGTGTACCCTTACAACTCAAGGTCAAATGGAAAAAAAGAAAAGAAGAGAGGAGAGGGGGGAGAAAAGGGACAGGTCCAATCCGCGGACTTGCCTTCAGGCGGCCGGTCGAACAAGGGGCTTATCCGACTGGCGAGCCCAGCAAGCTCAAGAGCTGGCACGGCAAGCGGCGGAAGAAAGTAATTAACTAGTCGACGTCAAGGGTGGGAAGACTAATGAGCGGAACGGGTAGATTGCGCCGGGTCGCCCACGGGCCGGTTTGGAGAGCTTCGTTCTCCTTTCATCTTTCTATCGTTTGTATGGAACCGAAGCGGAGGACCTTCGCTCATGTGTCGACTTGGCGAGGGGAAGGGTATTCGGGACCCCGCCCCGCGGAAAGCTGAGTCGGGAGTATGGATGAGCCAAGCAAGAGAGCCAAGGAGGCTTTCTGGGGGAAATCAGCTATGAAGTAGTTTTCATGACCACTTGGGAGCATTGAGCGAGGAGATGGTTGCAGTTTTCTCGATTAGGGAGGAGAGGAATCGGAAAGGGAATAGTGACTGCGACTGGGGATGGGGCTGGAGATTGGGTTGGCGGGAGCTAGTTTACACTGCTGAGCTAGCAAGATCAAAGTGGGATCTTGATGCGGGGGTAGCACTGTCGATATTACATGTAAATATTCGAGGTACGAAGCTCCTTCTTGGATGGGACTTGGCTGGTGGTGGTGGTGGTGGTTAGCATCATGCTGGCAACGCACAGAAAGCCAGAGTTCAAGCTTTACGAGACCTCAAACTTGAAGCGAGACTATTATAGAATGAATGTAGGGGGCAAGCCCGCAATGGCAAGAGCTAATAATAGAGGCCAGGCTAGAATCGGCTTCGGCACCGAAATCCGGGTAGTACAATTACGAAGTACGTACTGCAAGGAAAATGGCGTCTCCATTCCAAAGGCAGGCGCAAAATGCCACGTAGTGTAGTGTACGAAGTAGCACTACCGTCAAATCAATGGATTGATCACAATTTTATACTGATTTCATCTCTTAACCCCCAGAAACTTACCATGTACTTCGTGCATCAAGGGATTTTCTCCCTGGCATGCATCAACAGGTTCTTGCAGTACTTCGTGATTAGTACCACGAAGTATACGAAGTAGATCATTGATGTACTTCGCCAACTTGCAAGTTCGGCAGTCGACGAGCAGGATGGACTTCTAAGATTTGGCTTTTCTTCTCGTTGCGAACTTTCGTGTGTCGATACGCTGCTTAGTAATATTGCTGTTACTTAGTGTTTCCTGTGTCCACAACAGCTCACAAGAAGTGCCGAAAATGGCTGGTGTCGTTGATTGATTGAATGGATCGATGCGGCCGTGTGTTTTTGGTTTCCTGGAAATTCTTCACTCGAAGTGGAACATTAACCGTTGGAGATCAGATGTACCGGCCGCAACAGGTGCATTTCCCTGCAGATATACGATATTCTGTGCGACCACCTCTTCCCGAGCCCCAAGAAAAAAAAAACATAAAAGTGAAATAAAAATTAAAAATACTTCAATGTTGTACAGAAACCACATCTCCTCATTTCGCATTTCTGGTTTCGATCTCGAATCGCATCATTTTTCAAATCCCGGGCTGCACTGCCTGTGACTGTGGGGCCATTTCCCCAATTTTCGCTTCTTCGACTCTTGTCGCAATTCATCGAAATTTGGTCCATCGGTCAACTTTACCGACAATTGCTTCCCGACACTCCGCTGAGCCGCAGCCACAATTGCCCAGCTTGGTCGCAATCATCTCCGAACCGCGAGAACCCCTCGAACCCCTCACGCTCAAGCCAGCTTCTGAGAGCTCCAGCGGGTGGGGCCTGTTTTGGGGGTGCCGGCCGAGACCAGATCTGGCTTGGGTGCTATCGCTAGTCCCCTTTTCCCCACAGCGTCCCCGACGCCTGGCGATGTGTGGCTCTAGAACATCTTTGCTGCATTTTACGGAGTGATCCAGCCATCCCCATCCCCATCCCCGTCTGAGTACTTTATTCTTTCATTGCAAGTACACTACTTGGCCCTGGGCGAGGCTTACAGGTATTTGTATTGGCAATGGCGTTTCCTCGGAATTGATGCCATTCATTCTCTGCGAAATATACATCGAGCTGCATACTTCACCGCCGCATGTCGTCGCGACTGCGCCGAAACAAATCTGGCTTTATTCTGCATCGAGCCGCATCAACCCATTCAATCCATTCAACCATTGCCAGATGCTGCGAGCGAATCGCGAGTAAACCTTGACTTCACATTTCACTCCGTTCACTCCCGCTGCATGGTACGGTACTTCGTACAATCAGTAAGATATGTACAATTGGGTCAGCACGGTACGCACCTGCCTTTAAGAATCGAGGGAACGTTTCGTTCCTGCACCAGTGCACAATCTCCTCCACAATCACCATTTGCCGGCAGGCGCTACTGACTTGGAGCCTTGAACGACCCACCAGTGCAGGGCCAGCGCGACTTCCCCAAGAACTAAGAACGGGGCCGAGGAGAGAAAGTCCAAGTCTCCCGGACGGACGGCCGAGGAAGGAGCAAATCACAGAAGAAAACTGCCCCCTTGATCTCGACCCTCTTTTTTTTGGTCTACTCATTCAATTCCCATTTCCAATCTCCATTTTTCTTTGCGCCCGCATCTCATCCTGTCGTTTTCCCGCATCTGTGAACATACTCAGGTTAGTGGCGAACGTGGCTGGCCAATACGTCACGGTCACGAAGACCCAGAACTTGCCAGCTTTCTCTCACGGCGCTCTCTCCTATACACGCTTGCAATGGAGTCGCCTCACAGCCCCAACCCCTACGGCATCCCTTCTCCCCAGATCGACGACATCCAGTACTCTTCCTCCTCTTCTTCTCCCACCGACGCCCTGTGGCGTGACGCGATATGTACGGACAATTGCCAGGCGATGATGGACCCGCAATCCCAGAGGGGCATTTCCATTGATTCGCCCTCGGCCGCATCAGGTTCGTTCTTTTTTATCTTTCTTTTTCTTCTTAGTCCATTTGCTTGTGATTGTTGGTAAATGAACCCTCGCCTATTTGGTCAGTCTTTGTTTATTGGTGTCGGACCTGACTCGTTTCAATGGCTTGATGCTATTTACTTATCCGTGTGCCTTTTCGAATCTTCTATTCTTATCTCGCCCACCCATTCTTCTTTAAACTAGTCCCGCACCGAGTCCCTTGGACCTCTCGCAGTCACCACCACCACCACCCCAAACCATCGTGCGGCCTACTGATTTAATTTAATTAGGTTCCTCGTTACTTCGGTCTGCAAACGGGAAAGCCCCAATGTTGCGGACAGATGCGCAGTTATCATGCCCTCTGGCGAACTTGCCAGCTGAGCTGGTTGATGCAATCTTTTGGTTTCTCAACCCCTTGGATCTAGTAGCTGTTTCCGCCACTTGCCGTGCACTGCGGAAGCATGCCATCTCCGATGCCCTGTGGCACCCTCTCGTACAGTCAAACGTGCCTGGGGTAATTCTCAGGACCCCTTATCCCTTCAGTTCTTACCGAGAACTTTATGCCACTCATGACCCCAAATGGTTCCTTCCCAAATACAAGATTTGGTTCTGCGACCGCGATCTTGTGGGAAAGCTCATCCTTGTGCGCTACGATCAGCGCCGCGGCTGCATCGAGGGTCACCAGCTCGTAGCCGTCTCCAACCACAGGCATCAACAAAGCTGGTCTGAAAATCAACATGTCATGATCCAGTCCTTTGCGCCTCGTGTCATGCTACACGAGGACAAGCCAGTCTTGAAATTTTCGGCGACGATCAACCCTGATTCGCCTAGGGCGCCGGAGCTCATGGCGGCCAAACGCGGTTTCCAGGCCGAGGTGCCCATGATTATCGACGAAAACCCTAACAACATGTACTGCAACTTCCTGCTTACCCGACCCCTAGAACCGGAAGCAATCACGCCTCTGTTGCAACAGCCTTTCCCTTACGGATACGTCTGGCCACCGCCAGCCATCCCCTCACGACAGACCGTCACCGGCACGCCGGCTTTCCACGACGAACACCACCTCGTCGCACCGCCCGAACTCCCCTCCTCCCGCGCCGAATCCTCGGACCAAACTTTCCGCGTCCGACAATGGATTGAAATGGCTGGCAGCCCCCCGGCTGGTCTCATCTTTGGACAGGGCCTTCAGAGTATGATGCAGACACTTACCGGGAGAGTAACGCCTCCCCGTAGACCGGGCACGCGTAGCTCCCTCGCCGACTTCCCTGGGCTGACGGGCGTGCATCTCGGAGAGGAAGTAATTACGTACTCGACCCTAGACCCAGCTCTCTACACCCCGACCGATCTCAAGCCCTGGCGCGGTATTTGGGTTGGAGACTACAGCAGCCACGGCTGTGAATTCCTGCTAGTCCACCAACCCGACGATCCGGTGGCCACGGATGAAGAACTCGGCCTTGTTCGATCGGAAGGAGAACCAGAAGCCGACTGGGAGAAACGTCGACGCGACGCACGGATATATAGGGGGCGATTGGAAGCTGTCAAACTCACGGGCGATCCGAACATTCCACGTGGAGAACCTACTTTTATTGCCGAAGATCTGGGGGTCGGGGGATTTGTGGGAGTGGCAGAGGAGCATCCTTTCCATGGAGCCAGGGTTGTCCGGAGCCAGGGCCATATTGCGAGAAATGGGTTCCGTGAAGGTGAGCGGCTTGATGTTCCTTGTGCTAGCTACTGCTAGCTACTTACGCACGTATATTCGGTGGATTAACCGTCGATGCAGATGAGTTCGTGGAGTCCCGTCTCCTTCTAATTTCGCCCAATCGCATCGCCCAATACTGGCTTGGATTCAACCACATCAGTTTCTTTGAGAGGCTAGACATTGATCAGTTCCTGGATCCCGAACGGCCGAGTATCTTTTGAATACGACTCCCATTGCAGGCGTAGGCGCAGGGTTCGAGGAGGCTGCATAATTTTTCTGGTTATTTTATTTCTATCCTCCATCATTCCTACCACCACGCCTACTAGTAGCCTATTTTCACACATCTCTTTCCCCCTCTTTTTCAGTTTCGGTCTCTCTCTCCTCTTTTCCTTTTCTTTCTTTTTTTTCCCCTGCCCCTTCCTCTTTTTTCTCGATTCTTCACGTTCCCCTCTGCTTTACCTGCCAGACCTGGGAACCATGACTCTTTAGAATGCCAAGTACACTCATCTGCACGATATGACGACGGGATACCCAATGCATATATAGGACAGGGCTAGAGACCTTTCAAAAGGTTCAAGGTGCAGATACGAATATTATGAGGTTTATTCACGTACGCACTGCACGGAGGTGATGGGCAATCAGGGCCTTTTCCGCGGGAGTCTCAGAAAAGCGAGACAAGCCCCTGTCCTCATTCCTCGGTTAATACACTTCACTTTGACAAACCGAAGCCTTTTTTTTTTTCTTCTTAAAAAAATATCGAGTATCGTGTCTGTGTCTGTGCATCCCATTGTTCGACTTGGTGATATTCTGGCCAGTTGATGGGTTGAAGACATTGCTGGCATTGCTCACATGCAAAGCGGTGAAGATGACGTCGAACGACAAATTGCAGCCATGATATCATGCACATTGGAAGCAAACTGCAAACAATCGCGGAGTATGTCGGAGGCGGATTTCCATGTACACCGCCTACTATCCTCGGGTCAATTCTCCCCAAAAACGACTAACTTTCAAGCCATCGAGCATGCTATATTTACCTACGAAGCTATTCTTCCCCCTTGAACTTTGTTCGCCCTGAAACCTTTTTTTTTTCCCCGACACCAGAACTCTCTATATTTCCCCGCCGTTTCCCCATTCTTCTTTTTCTTTTCATGTTCTTCTCAATTCCCTTCATGGGAATACTCGGGACTAAAAAAAACATCATGGCAGACAAGTACATACTCAAAGTAACAGCGGGACCCAGCTACGACACGGCCCAGCACATCCCGGTCCCCGTCAACGACCCGACGCCGATCAAGATCAGCTCGGCGCTCGCGGACATAGAGCTCAACGTGCGGATCCAAAACTACGGCGGGCTCCCGCGCAGCTCGGACAAGACATCAGCCTACTTCTCCACGGAGCCGCACAAGCAGAACAACGACCAGTACAGCATCTGTTTCCGGTTCACGCCGAAGCAGCCGGCGGGGTCCTCGGTGCGGGGGATCTCGGGGGAGGATTTGCAGTTCGGGAATGACTTTGACCATCCGATCCGGGACCACTTGCCTCCGGGGTTCCAGACGGCGCTGAATATCGTCAAGTGGTTAATTGATCCGGGGCTCGAGGGGGATGCGTACGCCGACGCGCCGTATCTGTTCGGGCCGGCGTTGAGTTCTTTTAACACCGTCTACTGCGGACGGGGTGCGGAGGATGAGGAGAAGGGAGGGTTGGTGTTCGAGAAGTAGCGTCCCTATGTCTGAGAG
>JUDQ01000379.1:0-31858 GCA_000812075.1 Scedosporium aurantiacum
GGGGGGGAGGAAGTGAGACATGGCGAGAAGGTTTGATTGGGGAAATCATGAAGCCATCATCACACCCGGCTTGGGGTTTCACTTTCTTTTTCTTCTTCTTCTTTCTTTCTTATCCCACTCAACCTTTGCCATGTTGAATGCGTCATTGATGCCCCCACGTGCAATTCTCTTCTGACGAGGCGGAATGTAACGAGAAGAGGAGAGAGAGAAGAAAAGAAAAAAGAGACGCAGATCATCGCCGGGCAACGTTGTCGATCCTTAGTGGCTTCATTTTTTTTCTTCCTTCTTCTTCTTCTTTTTCGTAAATATCACAAACTGGGGAACACGACGCCTGCCTGCCTGGAACTGCCAAGATGGGAATCGTCTCAATGTTGAGAGTAGCAATAATGTGGATCCTCGATGGTTCAATAGTACGTGGAGAGATCAGAGATATAAAAAAAAATCAATATCAAGATAGATATCAGGAGCGTGTCTCGACCTCCCGAGGCGTGGTCAGACAAAAAAAAAGAAAAAAAAAAGTAACTCGCCTCGTGCCTATGGTTGGTTGTGAGGAGCCGCATCGTATCTGTGAGGTTGGGGCAATTCGCTTGGTCTTTTGGTTCTAAACAAGCCAGCAATTCCTTGAACCTCACCTTAATGTGGCCTTCGCCTGGTCAGTGTAGTAAGTAACCTGTGGCTAGCGGCTTGGAGAATGCATTTGATCAATTGATCCTTGCCAACTTGGTCGTATTCGATATTTGCTGTGGGGAATGGGGAACCGACTCAGCGCTCTGTTCTCGGCCGGCTTTCTTTTTTTCTTCTTTCTGGCCCAGGCCATGTCTTCGATGCTCCATTCCATGGACTCTTTTCGGATGCCAGCGACGCTAGAGTCCAATGATGCACAAGGACCGGATGGCCTCATGAATCGTAGTCCAATCATTCCTCGCATGACCAGACAGCCTTCAAATTTGCCTAGGGAGCATCCGAGATCTCCACACTGACCTTGCCGTCTTGAGTCCGTCTCGAGCCACACACGCCTTCCTCCCCTTCTTATCCGGACGTACGAAGTAGCGTCGAGCCTACACACACTACGAAGTACACACTACACACTATTGGAAACCCCGCCATTTTACCCGGCATGTCGGGAGAGGACTGTGGAATGCATGGTCTGTCAGTTGATCCTCATGATCATGAGTCTCGGATTGGCGCCTCGAGCGCGAGCATGGCGGAATTGGGCGGGATTCTCACCCAAACATCCCTTTTCTTAGCGGAAAAGAAAGAAAAGAGAGAGAGAGAGAGAGAGAGAGAGAGAAAACATCTGGCATACTTCTTTCTTAGTATCCGTGCCCTAGCACGCACAAAGTTTGGACATTGAGCTCTGTCTGCACGAGGTGCGGCGCTGCAGTTAACTGTGTCTTCCCGCATACATTCGATTGATGTACGAATATGTTCCTCAGCATCGTGACTGTTCCACCCCCCCAAAAAGTAAAACCAACGAGCGTTGGAGCCTCAATGGAACCTTGGGGAAAAGAGCGGTGAAAGTTGAGGCTTTGGGAATCACCAAAATCACCCAAAACTTAATTCTCCATGCAGCTCGGCATTGGATTGAATTTTTGGTGTCATCGAATCGAAGATGCGATTGCCCTCGACCTTGCGTCGGGATGTTTCTACTTCGTAGGGGGTGAGCAGGAAATCCCCCCCCCCCAAGTCTGTCCCACAGCAGCCCTAGCACACCGAGCTGTGGTATCATAGATGTGGAGATAGACGAGTTTGGATTGTGCAGGACGCGGGATCAGACTAGTCACATAACGGAACGGAGATGAAAAAGGCAATTCGCGCTCTCCCCCGGCTCGAGACAGAGCCAGCGATCTGGACAGCTCCTCCGCTTTCGCAAATATTGACAAAGTTGGGAGAGCACAAGTGCAAGTGCAAGTGCAAGCGTCCGACGCAGCCCTTTCTGCATTATTCGTCCACGAATATCGATGCGAAGTTTAAAAGTTGTCCGCGCCCGAAGACTTGTTTCGTTGGTTGAAACCAGGGCACGACGTCCTTCCACATCACCAAGTTTCAGCGTGTCGCTCCATGAAGCTGGAGGGCTTTCGTTAGCCAGTGCCTCACTGATCGGCCCTGTCCCACTTGTGAAGACCGTAAATGATGGCTGGCTGTTGCCTCAACTAAAAGATGGCCTCAATATCCCAGCAGAGCTCCAGAACTAATGGCTTGGGAGAGGCTCTCTCAAGCAGCAAGGTCGGGCGTTTCTTCTTTGTCCTTTTGGGCGCTATGGAGACTCCTTCGTCTCAGTGATGTCTCGCTTGCTGGCGCCTCCTCGTAGTCGTACCCTTGTACCAATTTCATTGATCCTCATCAGCGCTTGGAAAAGTGAGGCTGGCAACATTAATACATCAAATCATTATACAGGTACCCCCTACCCTGCCCTACCCATGTTAACCTGCATTCCGGTGCTTCCCCTTACGCACGCCCCCTGGTACTAGAGGGTTGGAAAGACATCATTTCGATCCTTTTTTTTCACCTGCACGGCTGGTTCCGGGGAGGGGATAAAATCCATGACATTCCTCCACCGCCGCTCACGTCCTGTTTCCTTGAAATTCCATCCATTTTTGGACTTCCTGTATGTAAATTCCAAATGCCTTGCACATAAAATTCCTTTTCACCCCCAATTCCCGTTTATAAGTGCCCCACCCACACCCGAACTTTCGGTACCGACGGAATGACACAGAGACTGCTTTTCTCCTCGTCCAGCACCTCCGGCCCGTGCAATGCTGGACTTCGCCCGGAAGTGCACCCGGCGACGTGTCCTGGCCCGTCACGGTCAATTGATATTGGTTGCATCATCATAGGTATGGGATGCCCCCCTCTCTGCTCTCTGGTGGATCGGGAGACAAAAAAGGCATTTACTTGGACAGAGAGAGAGAAAAAGAAAGAAAGAAAGAAAACAGCAAAGACAATAAGAATAACGAGGGAATGAGGGAACGATTCATGCTGGCAATGGAATACTGACATGGAGTGGTGGCCGGGTTCGCCCACCTCCTCTCGCAAAAATAGGCAATTGCAAGAAGATCTACCCAAGAGCTCGCTTCAACTTTATTTCCCAACTAAGCGACGACAATGTGTGGACCGTTAGCGTCACTCGTTCTGTGGGTGGCATTCACGACGTGTTCCTTGAGGCTTCAGGAAACACCATCGACGTCTGTTTTGATGAACTCCTTCGGAGATCATCGCGGGCCGTGAGCCATCATGTCAATGCCTGGGGATTCGACTTCCTACAGGAAGTCCACATAGAGCCCGAGGCGCTAGGAGAAAGCGACAGTGAGGACTACGACGCAGAAGTGGCCGGGGCCCCTGTAAATCGCGCAGAGGCCCTTGTCATAGATAGCGAGGACTGTGGGGGTCCGGCCGACTTGATCAGTCTTATACCTGCTCGGCCGTCGTCGCCTCGTTGGAGAACACCAAGGTCACGCAGGTCTACACGAACAAGGAAGTTCGCGCCATTAGCGTCGCTGGTATCAGCCCCTTCTCTGCCTCCTCCGCGATCCCTGAGACCTCCGCCCCCCCCTCCACCGTCGTCGGCTGGAGAAAAGGTCCACTATGACGACCCTCCTCCTCCTCATCCTCCCCCGCACATGCTGTCTTCACGGCTGGCTTCTTCTATTTCAGAAGCAAAGGCGCCGGTGAAGCCGAGGGCTGCGTATCTTGATATCACTCTGGCCACGGACTTGGATGATTACCACGTGTTTGTTACCGAAGTCCTCCCTTCGCAACAAGCCATCGAAAAAGAGACACTGCGTATCATAAACGAGAAACAGCTCGACAGCCATGTTTTCGAATACGAAAAACTGAAGGATGCTGCGAGACACGTCTCCATAACGAGCGTCGACCTGGGCAAGAACCCCAATGAGTACCACGAGTTGGTGAATTTTGGCGATGATCTATCAGCCCTGTTTAATTCTTGTGGCAGTACCATTCCGCGTTTCTCTATCATGGTGCACTATAAACCGGGAGACTCTGAGCCAACCGTGATTCCCGAGAGCCTCGTCGTCGCACCCGAGGAATCAGCCGGTCGCAAGACTGGCCACTCCCAAAGTCAGCCTTGATATTGGTTCGGCTAGGCCTCCCCGAAGGGAGAACTGGAGGCGCACAGAGCGGAAATTAGAAGAAAGAAAAAGGGCTTTTTTTTTTTCCCCTTCTTTTGGACACCCACACCGCGGAGAAAGGAGGGAGGTCGTGTCCAGACGTCTGATTCTTTGATTGGCACCCGGCCACGCACCTCATTTCGGTGCGTCGATACGGTTAGTAGACCTTTCCTGCACACCAGCTTGACGCCTTCGGGATCTCAGCCCGGCTTGGAGGGCGTGCGGCTTGAAAACCCTTGCGCCGAGACATCAATGGTCCATTTCCCACCGCCAGCCTCCCGACATGCTGCTGTGCGTCGTGCACTTTCTTTCTTTCTTTTTTTTTTCTTCTTCTTCTTCTTCTTCTTTTCTATTCCTCTCCCTCCTCTTCCTCCCTTTCCACGGTGATACAGTCGTTCCAACGACATTCGATACCCGGCCGAGCGCGTACTGTACATGAAATTCGGTTCTAAGATTAGATTTCTGAAGGGGGGGTACAGGTAGCGCGGTACTTGGTTTCTTTTTCTTTTCTCCTTTTCTGGGGTGTTTTGAATTGTTCATTTTCTTGTGGTTGCATTTTTGACCGGGACAAAAAAACGAGGCGAGCAAGTTGGTTGGTTCATAATGGCTGGGAGTGTGCAGGCCCGGGATGCACTCGAGCTGCAACGCGTTAGATGATCCTTACTTTTTCGTACATTAGATTCGTGTGTTAGCCCTTCTTCCGTCGATATACTTTAGAGAGAAAATCATATTGGATTGAAAAGTTTAGGGGCGCGATTCCCTCTTGAAACCAGCCCTGGTTCACGCAATGTATCAGTTCACCATCAGTTCATATTATTATTTGCTACTTTAGTTATGGCAGGCACGAGCTACGAAGTGGAAGATAGTGTCAACTGGTACTTCGTATGTACGTCAATACTTCGCTCGTTGTTGAAGAAGCATATGAAAAATAGGGAGAAATAGGGAGGGGTTTACGAAGTAGCGAATCCAAGATTGGAGAAGGTGTGGATGAGGAGTGTACTTCTACGAGGTACTTCAACACTGCACTCCACGAACTGGTGCTAATAATGGGCCATTTTCCTCGGGGGGAAAGGCCCACCCGCCCGTCCGTCTCGCTCCGAAGGTGGGTCCATCTCGGACTCCGCTTCCATCGACCCTTCCACAATACATCTCGTTCAAAATTGCACCCATTCCAAGGTTACCCTTTCCATTCCTGCACAACGGCAGTGGCAGTTGCGAGTCGGATAACGGATAACGGATAGCGGATAACACGGAGCATGGCAAATTTAATGACGGAAAGATCCATCCATAGCCTTTGTCAATTCAGTTAATTTATCTCACTGGTGCTTTTCAATTGACCTGTGGAGAGTGAAATGTAGTCGGCCATCCACCCACTTCCCGTTCTTGATGCCATCCTCGATGCCATTCTCGATGCCACCGGTTCATAAAAATTTCTTGGAATCTGGTTGGATGGCACAAATTACCACAAAATATCGTGACAGAAATCATCAGTCACTTACCCCTTGCCGTAGCCTCTGCTAAAAGTACGAAGTAGTCAAACGGTGGCAGGGGTCAAGACAGCCTTCGGCGGTTTGCTGGGGTAGGATTTGATGTGACGAGTTTGATCAATGCCAATCGGTACCTCCACCGAGCTTTGCCGGGCAACTGGAAGCGAACAGTGAATATATTAATATTACCCTTGGACCGCTGCGCTGCCTCCCTGACGCAAGGTGCCAAGGTACCAATGTGTGTGCGTTTTCCGCTGCACCGGAATCATGGCGCCAACCACACCATGTCTTCCCTGAATTCACATTGATAAAACTAACTCCTCACATACGCTCTCCCCCAAGTACCCGAAGTCCTCAACTGACTAGATTTTAAGGTGTAGCGCCATGTTCCCGAGGCAGGGCAACGGCAAAGAAATTCGTACCGCGCTGACGAAGTCCGAAGGAGGGGGTGCCCCATCAGCCGCCATTCGTATCGATCTCCGGCTGTCTTTGTTCGCCTCGTTTTTGGCTGGAAAAAAAGAACTTTTGATGAAAATGTCGAAACGCGGGAAAATGTCTCATCAACTTATCTCACCATAAGCTGACGTTTGGAAAGGGGTAAGCAATCCCATGAAGCAGAAAGCCTCACAAAATCGGTTAGCTTTTAGAAGATGCTTCTAGTCATATTCTGAGGCAGGTCCGATGCGCATCATTCATTACGTTCTTATCATAGAGCAACATGGGAAACGCCATTGTCGCTGCGCATCGTTGATACTGATGTTGAGATGGACACTTCCGCCCCATCCTCCGACGTCCCACGCCCTCCGTGCACACAGCGAAGGGCTGATAGGCGTACCGCCACCATCATAAACTCATTTCCATTATGCCATGGTATATATATCCATTATATCTATACATATATTCTATTAGAAACCCTTTCTCAACCTCTGTTTACCCCCCTCGTCACAATGTCACTCCAACCGTTGTCCGGTGCCAGTGCCTCCTCATCCTACCCATCACTCGATTAGCCAACGACACAAAAATATACCTCACGGGCTTGAATGGGGGAGAGGAAAAGAGAAAGAGCCCACCTTTACCGTCGCATCGTAGAGAAGAGCCCATACACCGGCAAGGCCGGAAGGAAACTCGCGCCCTCCTCGAGAAACAGCCAGGCGCCCCGTCTCCGCTCCCCGTGGCCCGTCCTCTCAGCGATCCACAACCTCTTCTGGCGCCACTTCCTCTCCCTCTCACGCCGGCCATCATTCGAGGTGGCGAGGCCCCTCTCCAACGCCAGGCGTTGCTTGCGCGTGATGCGCCCTGCTCCTACACGCCTCTCGAGTCGGAGCGTGTCGCGGTCTCGTCCGTCCACTGACTTGTATAGGTCCCACACCTTTTCCGGGGACCAGGCTTTTGGGGACTGCGCCCTTCCGCAATTGCGGGCCTCGTTGAACTCGAACGCTAGGCGCTCGAGGTTGTAGGGCTTGTGGAGACCCTTGCAGATTAGGCTGATCATGACTCGGCGCTCGAAGTCGGACCATGCCTCCTTGGGTTTCTTGTTGCTAGTCTTGGCAGTGTGAGGCATCTTGGCTAACGGTGATTCAATGGCTGAATATGGTTGTTAGTGTTTTTTGTAGCAGAGAGGAAGGTAAGCCTCTTGCGAATTTGAGGACGTTGTGAAGCAGAAGGATGTGATGATTGTTGATCACGACTTGATTCATGAATAGGTCCTTCGTGGATACTACGTGGTTATTAGAATGGTGAGTAATGATTGGAATAAATGTTGAAGTCAACTCAGTCTAAGAGTGAAAGAGTTGGCCAAGCTGCTATGCAGGAAGCATTCACATATTTTTTCCCTCCAGACTATTGATGGGATCTAGGTTATTGATGGAAAGGAGATTCCCTATTCTTTTGAATCCAGCCCTTCTCTGAATAGAAGATTGCTCAATCAATTGTCTGTTCGCCCCTTCCCGGTTTGCCCAGAGGGGATCACCTATTCTATTGAACATCGATTTCAATAAGGCTCTTTGATGAGCTCCATAATAGTTCCTCGATCCCAAGGTTTGATAGAGGAGGGAGCAATGTGAATCGTCGAACCTGCTCATGCAAACACCTTACATCAAAATAACAGCTGTGTGCTGGAAGAAGATGTATTATCAGTCAAGACATTATTGATACGCTAATGGTCATCATCATTATCGCAGAGAGATCAATACATTTAGACGAGCTTACACCAGATCCTGCGCTCTATGCTGCTTTCTCATCCTCCCTACTTTGACTAGCAGGTTCCTCCTCTTCATTCTTGCGCTGGTTGATATCATGGATACTACCGCGGAGTTCAGTAAGAAGGCCGCGTACCCTGCCCAGCTTGGCAAAGGCAACCCTCATAGCTCGAATACTCCGCAGAAGGAGAACTTTTTTTTATTCAAGTTAGTCGTGGTTTTCTTTTTCTTTCTTCTCCTCCCTTGCCCGCAGACACATAGCTTCCACGCAGCCAAAAAAGGATGGAAACTTACAAGACGGGACTATGACCCAAGGCAGATTGAAACCCACATAATAGAGCCAAAAGTACTGGAACTCCGGCCTACTATGGGAATTTCCTCGATAATACTGTTCGGCGGCGCTCGTGGCATAGTAGAGAACGACACCGTAGAGATGGCCCATGCAGACCATCATCTGAACGGGGTATCGGATGGTGCTATCTCTTATTATGCACCATGCCGAGAAGAAGCACAAAGGACCCCATACGAGCTTTGGTCGGATTGATGTCAGCCAGCCTTTCTTCCGTTAGGGGCCTAGACGTACTCACGACGGTTATAGTCTCTACGGAGATCATGAAGGGGTCCGATGTGAGATATCTCGAGTCGGACAAGCTATACTCCTTCCACAGCTGGGCGAAGAGCGTTTGCTGGCCTGCTAGCTTGGCATGGTTGAAAACAAAGTATCCTGGAATGCGGTGAACCATTAGGAATGGGAAAACGCCATGGGGGTGTTCAAAATAGGGAGAATGAAAAAAAGAAAAGAAGAAGAAAAAAAAACGAACCTTCGAAGAAGCAGTGAAGGAACCCACCTATCTTGAGGTTAGTACCGTGTATATTGCAATGTGAGTTTCAAATATAGGCAAGAAATGCTGGCCTTACATATGGAATACCAACTGACGATGAGTCTCTCATTGAGAGACAACTTTGGGTTCCGTCTCGCAGCTACGCCAGCCGAGCCCGTCGCCACGATAGAGAGTAGGAGTGCCAATGACCCGATGAGTGAATATAAAGGCTTATCGTTCTCCCGGTAGTGAGGTATTACGGCCGTCTGGGGCGAGTAAGGATGGTTGGGCACCATCTGGCCATCCATTGCAGAGGGGGCAGGAAAATGGGTGGAGTAATAGAGCTAGATGGAGTGAGATGGGGAGAGGAGCTGGGAATCTGATGAGGAGGGAGTGTGTATCAACTTATGCTCTGAAAACGTAGAGAACGAAGAGAGATTAGGAATTAAGAGATGCTTGGGAATTTAGGTAGATATTTTTTTGGCATGAGAGAATAAAACAAGGCGTAGCCTCATCTCAACTTAGACACACCAGGCGAGGCACCGACGCATTCGCATTGGGTTGATGTTGACGCCGCTCTTACTTCGTACATCAATCAAATAGATTGATCAATTGTATCAATTGTACCAATTACCGAGTAATTACACGAGGTTGGAGATTTAGTGGAGGTGCCGAGCATCAATTGATTTGACGCAGTGTGCCAGGGCCCGACAATGACCGGTTCTAGGCTAGACCCTGGGCCCTGGACCCTGGCTGCTTCAGTTGAGCTTGTCCGAAAATCGCTTCAGTCACGTGTGCACTAAGTACTATGACATCTCGACTGCAGGTCCAGGCAGGCACAGCACTGGGGCAGTCTCGTTTCAATGTTCCATTCTCACGACAATAAACTGTTTCTCTCAAGGTCTTTTCTTTCGAGGAACACCAAACAAGCGATACGAGCTAGCGCCGTCGACGTCAAATAACTATGGCCGTAAGAAAAATGGTAAGAAAATGCATCGATTATCCGTATCTATCTAGGAACTATATACGCCAATATCTGGCCGAGCAATCGCATCGTCGCCTCCAGGTCCAGTCGCCTAGACAGTCTAGTGACTCCAGTCTATGATTTCGATGATTTCTTCCGAATCACCATTCTACGCGCGGGTCTCACGCGGTGCGGTCTTGTTCGGCATCCAGTCGTCTCTGGGCCGCGGTTGCATTTGCCATGCGGATGAGACGATCGCGGCGCTCCTTCGCCAAATCTCTGGCATTTCTAAACGCAGTGGCGCCCTCTATAAAGGATTCGAGACTGTGTGTCATCGCATACACGCCGATCTGGGTCATGTGGTAGTGCGGCATGCCCCCCCTTTCCGTCGGCATCGTTCGGTGATGAGCATATAAATGAAGTATGCCATTGCAGTAAGTCGAGCTGAATACGTATGTATTCTCGTCATAGACCGGCTCGTTCTTGCCGTAATCTTGCAGCTCGGCCATAGCACGAACTCCATAGGCCGCGTCGTAGCAGACTTGTCTTTCCATAACAGTCCAAGACCCACCAGGACCCTTGGCTTCGAGGAAGAAGTTGGGCGCCGCTGGCCTACCATAATGCTCGGCGGGTATAATCGTTTTACTCAGGTCGTCTCGTACATCTTTGCCAATGGCATGGGTGAGGGCGCCGTCGAAGAAATCTGGCGTTGCCTTGACTGTTGTGCCTCGCGTTATGGAAGCGAAATTCACAAATGGCTGCTGCCCGCCGTTGGTGATGTCTTCTTGTTTGCCAGTAATGGTAGGAATCACTTCGCACATGATTGTGCCCTCAGACTCGGATCTATTCTTAGATCGGAACTGGTCGAAGGCCGATTTGGAGAAGCGCGAGGGTGAAAGCGATGGTCGCTTCACCGATAAGAGTCGGCATATTTCATCGAAATCCGCGGGCATCGGGGTCGTGCGGCCATCGGGGAACGTATAAAAAGGAGGGTAGATCTGATGGTCGATAAGGTGATTATAGAAGTTGTCATCGTAGGGCGAAATGCGGTTTTGTTTGCCAGTCGCCTCGGGAAAGGTCGTCGTCGAAGAGGGATAATTAGTCCTCATATTTTGTGAGGCAGTCTTGAATCCGGGGAACTATCTCAGGTGTCAGTCCGCACACTACAGGAGAAGGGCGTAGGATAGACTTACTCCTCGGAGGTCGCTGAGGTTCGGTCCGCCATTCATTGCAAATTGAGTAAGACTTTCAGAGACAAGAACAGGTGCGGTCTCTTTCCGGGGCTTCAGGGAGATGGTATTTCGTCGGTCAAGTTCTTGTAAGGCGAGGCGAGTGAGGTGGATCTTGGATAGGTTATCCCAAAACTCTGGTAGGAAGGGCGAAGGGTATTTATGGGTTGATTTGAACCTTTGAGCAGGCAAATGCTCCCGGCCCGTCTCATCTTCGTGAGGTCTTTTGAGGTTAGGTCTTGCCATGAGTGGCTGTTGAATGAAGGAAGATGAGAGAAAGTGAGGGAACGGACATGGAAACTCTTCATGAGAAGAGAAGTATAGAAATAGTATTTGATGTTGGGTATATAGGCTAGGGAGGATAAAGGATAGTTTGTAGATTTAATACTTCAAAGGATTTTTTCATGGGTGGAATAATGAAAGAATTCCATGGTTTCCATGGAATTGAACTCTCCAAGTCAAGAAGCCAAGGAATGTGTGTGCTGCTCCGGGTTGATTGTTTCGGGTTCAGATTTGAAGTGACCATCGAATTGTCTTGGACGTCCAACTTCTTCTTCGGGGTGGCGCAAGCCGCTTGCCCCTCAACGACTAACTCAATATATGATCAACTGAATTGATGTGTGACACATACCGGCTCGTCGGGATGGATAGACAACAGTTGGGCGGCATTTGAAGTGTTACGCTTTTCTCTCTTCTCTCTCTCTCTCTCTCCTTTTATTTTTATCTTATTTATTTACTTTTATTCTCTTTCTATTTTCTATTTTTTTTTCTTTTCTTTTCTTTTTGTTGTTGTCTTGCTCACACATCGATAGCTACCTAGACACGATCCCATCCAGCCCGGAGACGAAGGCCGGAGCTGCGTGCCGCTCCAGAAACCCTAGCATCACATCAATTAGCTACAGGAAGCCTCAAGATGAAGCGGGTAGTCGCCAAATTCAAGCGTGCTATCACGACCAGGGTACGCCTGGCTAGGAACGTTTTGCATCGCGAACGACAACGACCCGAACTCACCCATCTCTTCTCGAAGGACCTCGATACTCACTCCACACCGGCCCCCATCAAGTCTGATTCTCGGCCTACAGAGGCAGGACGAGAGTCAACACCAAAGCCGAAGCCGGAAGCGGTAAAGCCAAGGTGCGGTAGTAGTAGGCTTGAGAGTCTTCCGCCCGAAGTCCGGCGCCATCTTTTGTCCATTCTAGATTTTCCGCAGCTACGGGCCCTCGTTCACGCCTCGCCGACCTTTCATCAGCAATATCTTTTCGACCGCAGCTATCTCCTATCGAGATGCCTCAGGGAGACGTTGGGCAGCGCGATTGATGACGCGTATGCCGTCTACTTGTTCGCACCTCAGCACAACCCTGAAAAGCGAATCATCGCCGAGCTAGTGACGTGGTATTCCGAGGAAACGCCTGCGGGCAAGCTCCCTCCAGACGCGGTTCTAAGTATGGTCGCCTTGTACCTGTATTCTGTAAAACCTATCACCGAATACTACGCTCGCTGGATGCTGGGCGACCTCTCCAGACAAACAGGGAAGAACCCTCAGAACTATCCGGAGATGGTCGAGAAGGTTGCTCTTACTAGCACGGAGACGATGCGATTGGCACGCGCCGTATATCGCTTCCAGCTATTTTGTGAACTGGCTGATCGCGGCGTCCATGGGGTGCCAAGGAAAACTCGCGAAGCACGTATTTGGGAATTCTTCGATATGATGGAGCCATGGGAGATTGAAGAGATTTTCTCGTTCTACCAGTTTGCATCCGCCATCTACGACAAGATTCTTGACGATGTCCGCTGGGATTTACATCCGGACAATCCCAAGTTCGATGACCAAGACCGGCCTCCTACTCCCACCGGTGCATTCGAGTTTGATCACGAGTGTAAGTCAGACACATCCAATGTTCACTATACTTACACACACATATATATATCTAACGCTTTGAATAGGGGATCGGGGGAATTATCTTGAAGGCATGACGCTGCGCGGTCTTCCCCTGCTACATACCGTCCTTTTTAATATAAAGGACCACGAGCATCTCGTCACCACCGTACAGGAGCATATACGGAGCTCGTACATTCCAATGAACAGGGTGGAGGGCATCCTCGGCGAAACGCACCTGCACATCCGCCGCAGGTCCCACCGGTCTAAGCGAGATCAGATGCAAGAGGACCGAGCCGCGCTCCCTTTCCGCGGCGACGGCGTGCCCCATGCACCACCCTTAGCCTGGACGATAATCTGGCGTGGTACGTATAGTAACTTGTACGGGTGGTACATCCCTGACGAAATACGGCGTTGGGGATACGTCTTTTGGGATGCAGCAACCCTGGACCGTACTGGGGCTAAGGTGGTCCTGAAGAGGCAGTGGGAAAATGATTGGGAGAGTGATGATCCAAGAGACGACCTGTATTAGGGCCTCTTGGATGCCCAAGAGTTGGTCCGCTTCTAGCCCTTTCTGGTAAACGGAGTATTTGGTGCACACTGCCTTGTTATCACAATACTCCCAGGAATCTAAAGGATGATGATTTTTTCCCCCCTCTTCTTGGACATCCACCTCAATGTCTATCGTACACGTTCATACGTAGAGCCACGCCCCTAAGGAGCTCCGAAGCCCGTCAACTTATCATTTCATCATCAAGATCCCACCAAAAAAGCCCATACCCGCCCCCGCCCCGCCCCCCCCCTCTTCCCCCGGAAACATCGTTAAATCCTGCCCGAAGTCCATATATTCAACCCAATCTTAACCCCCTTCCTAACCGGCAAACCTGCATGCCACGTCTCCGCATACCCATCCCCCGTCCCATCCGCCCTAAAATTCGACCAAAACACCGCATTCCCCTCCACGGCCCTAAACGTAACGCCCATGCCATCCTCGGCCGTGACCACCCTCCCATCCACGCACTCCAGGAACCGGCACCAAAACCTCTCCTCCTCCGTCGCGCCCCGCGTCCTCTCGTCCGTCTCGAGATCCCTAAACACCGGAGCCGGCAGCAGCGGGAACTCCGTCCCGCCGCCCTCCATCCCCTCGGACACGGATACCCACGACATGATGCTGCTCACCCTGCCCCAGCCGCCCGCGTTCGAGCTCCAGTCGAAGTGGTGGCTGTAGTGGCCCCCCGGGAAGTACCGCTGGGTGCGGAGCCGCTCGATCCAGAGCTCTTCGCGCCAGCCTTGGAGGGAGAGCGCGCGGCGCTCGATGCATCGGACGGCGGGGGTTCGCGGGATCATGGCGACTTCGGAGTCGCGGATGGCGGCGTCGCGGTGGGTTGAGTCGCCGTTGTTGGTGATTGTGGAGGGTTGGAAAAGGTCCTCGCTGTAAGTGAATGATGAGAACCGGTCGTTTTTCTACATGAAATTTTTATCTTTTTTTCTTTTCTTTTCTTCCTCTTTCCGGGATATAAAAAAGAAAGAAAAAGAGAAATGAAGAAAAGGGAGAAAAAAAAGAATAGAAATATGCTTACCTGACATCCACTAAGTGAGACCTCTCCTCCGCCGTCAAAAAGTTCTCAATATACATCACCAACGGCTCCCTTGAGTAAATATGCACCGCATACGCATCCCTCGGACACGCAATGGACGAGTCATTCGGACCGGGAATGGCCAGGAGCGACTCGTTAAGCGTGGGCCGAGGGCTCCGGATAGCTCTCTTGGTGTGGGGGGAGAAGAGCTGGAGGATCGGGTTAGAGAAGAAGATGAGACATGCCACGAAGGCTACTATGTACGATAACATGGCGCAATTGGATCTCCCCCGAGGGAACGGGTATCGCACCCGGTAACAGATTTATCGAACAGTAAAATGATTGAAGTATGATGGGACAAAAGGCTTATTGAACGGATGGATCGGTCTTTCACGTCTATAAGCTTTCGGACTTTGATCCGGCCAGTATTCCCATAAATGGAAACTGCACGTGACCAGAATGTGTGCTCCTTCGATCCTTCGACGCCATGAACTGGTAAAAAGTGCTTTTTCCAACGCTCTGAATTTCGGTATCCCTGGAGATTCATCGCCAAGACCCCGGAAATGTAAGGAAAATAAGCAAGACATGAAAAGAGTCCGGCGGGAGCCGCTGGAAATATAAATTACTATATATACAGCATTAGAATGTAATGTAATACACGGGTATACTACATTGCATGTGGGCTTCCTGCTCGATAGCCGCCTCGTGCTTCATGTTCCAATTCAAGTCGTTCATTCAATGCCCTAGTTTGCCATCCATTCCACCGCCACGGCCCGCTCCCATCGCTCTTTTCAAAAAAAGGAAAGGAGGAAAAAGAGAAGGAGAAATCGAGAGCGCTGCCAAGAGTCGGGGGCGGGTCATGTTTTTTGAGCGGGGTATGTGCAGGCGAACAGGTATGTGTATCCCAGTTTCGGCGCCTCTGGTTGTTTCCAAGGTGAAGGGTATCCAAGTGTATTCCCAAAGACGAAAATTTCGAGTCGCCGTCTATGTTATAAAGTCATAAAGAAATAGAATCTCGTTGGTAGATGAAGTCGAGATAGGAGGTTTATAAAAAAAGGTCAATTGTCGTGGCTTAAGGAGGGAAAGAATATAAATGCCACTGTCCTCTTTCGGTTCAAGATCCCATGGTTAATGGAATTGAGTTCGGTCCTTCTCCTTGAGCCCACCGATCCTATCCATGTCGATCGAGTAGAACTGGGAGTTGTTCTCCTTCTCATAGACCGGGAGCTGCTCCTCCCTGACGGGCTCCAGGCCAACGCTGGTCTCGCCCATGCGGACAACGACGACACGACCGCTCTTGGTCCTGCCAGACTCGTCCTGCTCATCGGGGAAGGTGATGCGAATCTGGGGGACGTTGTCGGGCGAGTGGGGAGGGGAGAGAGGGTTCGAGAGCATGGGCTGGCCATCCTTGCTGATGACGAAGACACTTGACCGACCGTGCTTGTCAGTTGTCTGGATCGTGAGTCCCGAGTGGTGGAGATCGGAATACGCAGGAGGGGAAGCGAGCTCCATCATCTTTCTCTGCTGCTTGACGCGGCGGAAGTACAGCAGAGTGGTGGCAAGGAGGAGGCCGACGATGAAGAGAGCGAGGACACCAGCCATCATCTTGATGGCGTCGTCATTGCTGGTGGTGTCATGGTCGGCATCTTCGATGTTGACGACGTTGCTTCTAGCAAAAAGGTACTTGATGGCGGGCATGGTTGCGGTTCAAAATGGGATTGTTAAAAGATTCAACTCCGTGGGTTGTTGTTCAGAATTTCGTCGCTGTCGTTACTGTCGTCGGGTCCCTTTGTTTTCGATACTCAAAGAGACTGGCGTTCGTGCAGATTAAAAAAGAGTGGATGTCGAGATTAGACAATAGCTGCACAGCGGCTTGCTATGTATGTTGGTGTAGGAAGGCTGGGGCAAGACATGTGTTAGTATCTATCTCTCATCAGGTTGGATGTGTTGGTTTGTCTCGTGTGTATGTTTGCCCTCTCTTCCTGCCTGGGCAACAAGCGGAGTTCTCCAAGACCTTGCCGACGACGCATTTCTTCTCTCCCTTTATTTTCCTTCTTCGATACACTGCTGTCGTTTGGATGCGTCGGGCCGGAGCGAGATCGGGGAAGAGCTGGAGCGAAAGGACCATGGTCGGGAAGGCAAACGGAACGGATTTGTGGTAGTGCAACAATCAGGCACACTTACAGTGGAAGAATCGTAGTTGGAGGACTATTAGTGATTAAAGATCGGACGGAAATCAACTGAAAGAGTGAAGTTGATATTCCAGGTTATGTGAAAAAGAGAGTGAATAAAGTTCGTTAGGTATCAGGCGAGGACGGCAACGATAAACTAGACCATGGACTTGACTTGGTGATCCGTCTGGTAATCGTGAGCGAGGACGATGTTGAGGGAAACGAGGAAAGAGCGGAGGTGGGTGGGAACACAATGGGCTCTCGAGGAGAGGAGGCCCCCCTGTATGTAATATTGGGCATTGGGGACCTGGAGCACAGCACATTTGTCCACGAGCATCCAGCATATTTTCTTGGGAAATTACTCCGTAGGTTCATTATCCCTAGTTCGGGCGGGCACCAGGGGGGAAACAGCCACCGGCGCCATTCGTGGGCACACTGCAACGCTTTGGGAAGGGGGAACCTGGAAAGGAACTTCGAAGGGAACTTGAGGATTGGAGGGCCAATTGCGTCGGACTGTTGTACCATCGTATTTCGTACACTATTGTTGTATCGTTGCCACTACTGCACGGTACCTGAGTTGAGGTACCAATTATAGAGGCTGAGCCTCTCTGTTTCTGGCGATTGAGGGATAAAAGCAGCACATCTTCTGCAACCTGGGAAAGCAGGAGGGCGGCAGCAATTTCGCTTGGAGGATTGTGATTGGATTGCCGGACCCGGAAGGGTGGGGCCAATTTTGGCTATTAAACGATATGATTGGCGTGATGGTTCCATTGTTGAAGAGCCCGATGGACTTGGCCAGGAGCACCCCTGCCAAGCCTGGGCTTAGCAGCGATGCGATGCTCAATGGGTCAAAGCCCGGCGTCAGTCCCTGGTTCGTGAGGTGACAGCGCCGATTGCAACGCAGGGGCCGCCTGGCACACGATGCTACAAGCCTACAAGTACCTTAAATGGGCCTGACCAGCCAACACACCACCAAAAGTCACTTTCTACTTTGTATTTCATACTGCTGTCCGTTCTCGAAATGAACCAGATTGATCGATCATCAAGAAGCACAGATTTTTCCTTGTCCAGGCGCTAAGACGCCCCAGATGAATGGAGAGTTTAATTGGAATCTTCTTTGATCACCTCACCCATATTGTCTATTCGACGACAAAGCAGTCAAGAACCCCCACCGTTTGGCGGGCGCTTATCATTACTACTTCGTACAGCAATGAATGACGAAGGCTCAAGAAACTCCTGTCCGAATTAAGCTCTTCTTGGTTGATCAGCAGATCTTCCTCGTACCGGCAAATCCCCACTCTGCTTTCCTGGCTATGTTGGCAAATCTCTCGACCGTCGTGTTATTTCATCATTCATGCCGCGTCCATGATCTCCTATCCTCTCTTCCGCCCCTTCTACTTCGTAGGCGACGACGGGATAAATACGCCGTAGTCTACGAAGTACTCGTAAACCATGGAAGAGAATCTAGATAGGCCTGGGGAGTCTGGAGATCGAGTGATATCCACAGCGGATTGCGAATCTTCGCTCTCACAGCTTTAAACAAACCCTGCACTCGGATGTAATCTAGATCATGTACTAATTGTGTGAGTGGGGGTTTCTTTTGCCTGATCTCTTTGCAAGTTTGGCATTTCTCCCTACGGATAAAGTGCTCTGCGTTAGCGACGACCTCGTAACTGCACCATCTGTATCAGGGTCCGTTTCTTGGCTAGCACGAGATAATATCCGATCCCGTATCTCTGCTACAGGTAATATAATCATATGTTCCCGTCTCTCCCATATCAGTGAACGTTTGGGACTGCCGAGCTGCAGGAACCTACACATACGAAGCAATCTACAGAAGGCAAAGATCTCAGGATGGAGGGTGCACGACTTCTCTTCAAATGTGTGGCCGATGTCTTGCTGATCGCATTTGGTCATCATTACCTCGGTAGGTCTACTTCGTACACCCTCTTTTTTTTTTTTTTTTTTTTTCTTCACCTGCTCTCGACCAACTTGATATCATCTGCCAAGAAAACCCGCAGTCGACCACTGGGTTTGTCTATTCAAAGTTCTGAGCTCTGCCGAATATTTGATTGTGGTGATACCGCGCTGCGCCTTGTTATCCCAAACTTTGACCCCGTTTCAGCCTGGCAAACAAAGGCCCTGCATAGAACTGCGGTTGAAGAGGAGGGAGGCAACGCATATTGTCCTACACCCTTAACACCCAGGCTTCGGCTTCTTTTGTTCTTGGAGTGCTTATCTATTTCATACAATACCCATGAGCCATGCGCCAGCGTCATGGTTCCTTGGAATGGGGGAATGTCCAATGATGAAAACAGCCTCTCATGAGCACATAATGAACATTCGCTTTGCCGATACTGGATGACGCTCAATACGGCAGTATATGCATCTTTGAAATCCACAAGCGACTGCTTTCCGGATTTGGCAGCCCTCTGTCAAATGCCACCCTTCGCAAGGCGGGCAGACGAAAGAATGTATTCAGCCCACCCACTTAGAGTGACGGGTGCCAGAAGGGGCAAAAAATACGCCACTTACGAAGCATCGGTCCCTTGGATTCGAACTTTACAAAATTCAATCACGGTGGTCCGGCTTGGAGAGGTTGGAGGCAGCCTCGGGTAGAACCATGTCGGGTCAAAATGACTGGATAGGTTGAAAGACAATGCAGCTTGCCACAGATGCGCATAGATGCGGACAGCCCGTTTCGTCTTGTTCCTGGAAGGTGAGACAGAGTGAGACCAAGTGAGATCAAGTAAGACCAGGCTACGCCACAACACCATCTTCCTGCAGGCGGGGACGACCCCTAAAGAGGGTCTTCTCTTGGGAAGAGAGTGTGGTGAGGAGTTGGAGAGCGAGAATTGCACTGTTGCGTCTGCTTATTCGTCTCTTGACCATTCAGGGCTGGCCAAAGGAGCGACATTATCTGTCAGTCGTAGACTTACATGGGGCGGACGGCGGAGAACCAGTACCCTCAGCGCCAAGGCAAGAGGCGTCAGATTCGGTGACGCACGTTGCAGGACTCGACGGCTAGGGCGGCCAAAGAAGGTAGTTGGAGGTTGGGGCTGGCAAGTGATGCGAGATAAAATCGCCACATTGTCGCCCTACGAGGATTCATTTCGAGAGAAGGCAATTGAGAAAAGTTCTTAACACCAATGTTCCCGCAGCGTTCTTACACAAGATTTGGCCAATGAGGGCGGTGAATGGTGAATGAGGGAGTATGCCAGGAATGGACCTCCGCATCGCCAACATCAGAACAAGGCGTCGGGGCCCGCCTATTGGATCGATGGAAATCTTGGGGAAAAATAAAAGATCAACCAGAAGCTGCAAACGGGTGGTATCAAGCAAGACCGGTTCGATGCCGGGGATAGATGATAGATGAAGTCTACTAGTCGCCGCACGGTTTGAGAGGGAGAGCAGAGGTGGGCAAGATGACCACTAACCAGCCAATCTCGCCTCTCGGATCGCTGGCCTTGAAGGAGGATTCTTCTATTCCCCATTTCTGTCAGAGGCGCCGGCCAGGCCGCATAGACCTCAAAGCTGCATGCACATAAGAGGGGTTCAAGAGGATGATGCCTTGTAGGCATCCAGATCGCCTAGAAGAGGCAGGGCGGGGTTTGGACGACTACGATTGGGCGACCACGGACCTTTCTCTGTGAGGGTTTCTACCGAAGCGGGATTTGGGTGCAGAGGCGGGATTGGGATGTTTTGAACTTTTTTTGAAACAGTGAAACATTTCGCCCCATTTACCCCGTACACATGCACTGCGCTTAGACCTTGGATCGCCCTGTCGTGAGGGGGCAAGAAGATCCCCTTTTTGTTTCGCGATACTGTCCCGCGTGGTGGCACAAGGCGGTGTAGAATTTCGGGACGGGAGGGGAGTGGTAATGCGGGGGAGTCTCTTGTCTATGGAATTGAACACATCATCGGAACACATCACCACATCGATGTTCCCATGTTTTTTATGTGAGACGGGTTTGGCCGAATGAGGGAGGATAAGGTGCTAGCTCCAGGCTGAGTCGACCGTGTATCATGGCGTACAGAAGATGAAACCTATCCCGCGGTTGGTCGACGAGCCTGGTTGATCCAAGATAGCCTGAGTGGGCTCTGCATCCTCAACGCCATCTATCCCCCTGCGTGTTTGCGAATCCACTCATCCTGAAGTAACTCTTTTGCAGAGCTGCGTTTTTCTGGCTCCCATTGCAACATCTTCCGCATGAGGCGTAGGAAGGACTCCCTATCGTCCTGTCCCATAAGCGTCGTCTCCCTGTCCTCCAGGGGCCTTGCTGTAGGTACGGGAATTGGCGCGCGAAACTCGCCCGTGCTCGAGAAGAACTCGCCGCTCCGGTTTCCCCGCGCGAGTAGGCTCGGCGGCGGGGGGCCGAGGAGCGCAATTATTTCGGCGAGGTGGGCGCGGCTCCGGTACGCTGCGTGTTCGGGGTCGCGGCCGCTGAACAGGTGGCCGCCCTCGAATATGTGCCAGATCTAGTGTTCGTGTGAGCGGGCCCAAAATATTGAGGGGAAAAAAAAACGCGAGCATAACGGCCCATTATAGGAATATACGTACCATGCACCCTACGTTCCATATGTCAACACTATATGTCCATGGTGCCTCGAGGATAACCTCGGGTGAGCGATACGCGTCAGGCTGAACGTCTTCGCGGTGTTCCCGGCCGTCGTCTAGCGGTACGGCTGAGCCGAAATCGCATAGAACTGGGTTAGACAGGCCGTCTGGCATGGGGAGCTCGCGGGTTAAGTAGATGAACCGTCCATCCAGTTCCTTTCTCGGTGATGGGTCTTTGAGTTCGTTCTGCTCGAAGGTAGTAAACGCTGCATCCGTAGCTCCTATCCCGAAGATAATGTTGTCGGCCTTGATGTCTAAGGAGAATCGATCAGCTTCGTACATATGGTGCACAGTTGAATGCCGCAGAAACGATATATACGTACCTGTATGCGCAACGTGGCACTCTGAGTGTAGGAAATCCAGAGCCAGGAATAGATACTTGAGAATAAGGGCTAGGAGCTCAGGGGGCAGCCTGCGGATAGGGTTACGGTGGAGCAACGCGAGCACGCTGTCCCAAAGTGGTGGATGTATAAGGCACCGATGCTGTCCATCCGGACCCTCCACGTCAAAGCAGTCGAGAAGCGGCCGAACGGCAATTCGGCCAGGATGGCCCCCTCTGGCGGCCGTGGCGATGCGGTTGTAAATGTTCAGCTCGTCATCTAGCTGCTTCCCCATGGATGTAGCTCGGATGAAGAGCTTCAGGGCGACATGTCGACGATCACTGGAAGATAACGAATCAGGTCAACATCGTTCCTCGTCCTCGCCCAGGAGAAACATCAATTGATGGGACTCACATCAAGTCTCGTGCGAGCCACGCCGTTGAAGTTGTGCCATAGCCTAGCTTGCCTACGACCTGATAGCGGTCATGAAAGACCTCGCCGATGCGGACAGGATAGTAACGGGTCGCTAGATAGTCTGGGATGGTCTCTTCCTCAATTTTTTGGTGTGGTGCTACGAGGGGGACAACTTCGTTGGAAAAGGAGAGGGGCTTCCACACTGGGCGAAAGGGGCGTATAAGTGAAGTGAGCGTTGCGCGACCTGGCCCTGCAGGACATGGATCGCGCTGCAGCAATTTGGCTAATGTCGATTGGAGCCCTACTATCCTCAATACCATCTTCAGTTCGTGTGAAAAACTGAAATGGTTTCAAGAAGATCAACAGTTGATCGAGGCCAGGCCAGCATGATACCAACGTAACTATACTTAGAAGCTGGCTGGGAGAGCAGTTGAGGTCTGTAACTTCTGTGGGGATGGGAGATTTTGAGATTGGTTAAGGCTCAATGTTTTAAGCTGGGCGCTTAGACAATTCACCAATACTGACCAAATGTGTTGGCTCTGGCCTGCAACACTGAAATTGGCGTGGTGGAGCCTCAAAGTGCAGACACACTCATCAATGTTGCTTGCAGTTCACATTGCACTCATCAAGCCCCCTGTTGATTCCCGGAACTTGGGGATTGTCTACGAAGTAATATCTGGCAATGAGTTGAGATATTCTCTACTTCGTACATTTGGGCTGTATCAAGACCTGCGGGTTGCCAGGCGGCAGAGGAGCAGCCGACGCAGTGCGACATCGAAGGAAATCAGAAATCAGGTCGCGACCCGCTCGTAAAAGGGCACTCAAGGGGATAGAGCATCGTCGATGTGCGAGCTGCGTCGTCTTCCTCGTCCATCTCTGTGAATAGGCATCTCATTGTCCACAGCAGACGTTGATATTTCCTCGCTGCGGTCGCGGCTTGGCTTGGTCTTTTTTTTTTTCCCGTCCCTCTCTCTTCTTCATATCTTGCCTCCTAATAGAGTTATCATATGACAATATGCTTCCGCTCCATCGGGATAACCACAGCAGCCTTACACTTGGATCCATGGCTCATGGCTCTATGGCTCTTAGTATCTTCGTCATATCGTACTATTTCTTTCAAGTGACTCACTTTAAACGACCAAGGTCTGGTCTTCCTCGAAAGTTTAAACGGCAAAAATGGATGTATCATTGGCTAATTTTTGAAGTGTTCATGTCAAGATACGTCAAGGCGAGGGACGGGCCTTAAATATCAAGTCTCTAGCCTACCTTAGATGTTGCCCTAGCAGGAGAACATTTGAAGCTCATATGGGGATGATATAATTTCAGTAACTGCCGTCTCATTTCGTGGAACCTAAACTGCATCGTGGCCATGAAGACGTAGTTGAGACATACCGTTCGACTACCTGCTTTTTGTGACTTCTATTTTTCAAGCTAGTGAATGTTTTAAAAGTCCCTGGCATGGTCTCTGAACACATGAATCAGGTAGCAGAGCTAATTTGTCGACCTATGGATCAGGGACACCGACGGAGAGTGCTCCTTTCTACCACGGCCCTGGCTCCAGAAGAAGCCACCTACGCGAGAATAACAATACATCGATAGATTGTTGTGCCCGTTCCAGGGACCTCCTCGTTTGTCTCTATCACGGGTGACTGCTGCCATCCTTCCGACGTTGTCGCACGAGATTAATGGGCCACGTTTTCTGGCCTCAAACGGGAATTTTGCTTGTCGGTTCGATCAAATAGAAAGAGAGAAACGGATTTTTGCTTTGGTCATTCTGAGGCGACCGCCGATTTTGGTATGATGATGATCGACTTGATGCGTCGCCGTGTGACGGAGATGCAAACCTGTGTCAGGACGTGGTTCTTCTCTGAGTCGCATGGTTAGAGATAAACAATGCGCGAAGCTGAGTGTCCGCCATATTCATTGCTGTTCCTGTTCCTAGAATACACGAGGACTGAAGATATTAACAACGGGCTCGTGGTTTCATGAAAGACGACATCATCTCATGGCAGCCTCGGGCTAAAAGGCTCTGGGGCACAGAGTTCGTGATAGGTGTTAATGATTCTAAGCATCAACTGATCTCGTCGAAATCGAAATTTCTGAACAATCCTGCTCAGGGTAATTAGGGCAAAGACACAATACGCGAGTATTCTATGAAGTACGAAGTAGGCAGCAACGCCCCCAGCCTTAAGCAACCAAACTCACATGTCTTGTGAGAGTAAATCTCAACTGCCCCTTCTCTCTCCGCCAAGTGCGTGAGGAAGGACCGATGTGACGTGACCAATCAAGCTCAAGGCAGGATCCTCAAAATGGCCAAAGGTCACGCACGAAATGCTTCGCACGGAGTACCTCTTCAAATGTATCTCATGTACGATGCAGCCATATCTTATTTACCCGCGGACTGTGTATCTTGATCCTGAACCCCCACCCCTGTCAGTTTGCAACAAAGTTGTTCTTAGCTCCAATCTTGGCGTTCGATTAGACTTGCAGCCCCAGATTTTCTGTTTTCTTCCCACCAAAGTAGATCGACAGAGGTTTGGGGGCGTCGCTTGTACTTGAAATGGCCATTCTAACGTTGATGTGGACTTGTGCCACTCTTCTTTTCAGACGGTGAGTTTTTCTGAAGAGCACTGGGATCGTAGACGTGACGACGAGCTTCCACTTTGGGGGCAATGACTCGAAGTCGTTGTATCAGACTCCTACTGCACGAAACAGGACCAGTATGACCAAAAACAAACACATCATGATATATCCCTTCACCGGGCGCGAGGCCAGTCGAGTTCGCGGCACGGCACACTTGAAACGGACTTTTGTGTCCATGCATCCGCCATTGAGATATTGGTGCCTCCGCGCCGTACTTTGAGACCATGAGTGCGATGTGCCCTCTCTGCTGTCACTGATCCCAAAGTGTTTGAGTGCCAACGCCCATTGATAACTTTCGATGACAATGGCCGGAGCCTAGTATCTTGGACGTATTAACTGACAACCCCATAGGTAATTGATCCGGCTCAACCTGTTATCGATGCCCCGCTTCTGATCTTTGACCCTCTCATACTTCAGGGCGACCTCTCTGAGAAATACTGTACTTCGTAGTAACTGGCCGATGGATATTGGCCCTGCTGCTCCCTTCCCGATTCGATCACAGACATCCGTCGAGTAGTAGGGGACGTAGAACGAGTCTGGCTGACTCCTTTTTGTCATTGCTTTTTGTGCCGACTACCCTCTCCAATTCCAAACGAGCGGGCGCACTCTTACGAAGTACACTTGTGGGCTGAAGCTGGTCTGTTGATAATCAATTGAACCGATTCCTAAACACCAAACCTGACCCGGCTTCACTGCATGAAGACGATCGGCCCTGCGCCTCCAAAATAGCAGCAGACCTGGAATTTAACCCCATTGACAAACGTCGATCCTGTTTGCAAATCCAGATAGGAATTTCTATAAAAAGTTTGGACAGCCATTCCTTACGCTGTCATACTGCTAATGTTGGCCCAGTCGTCTATTTTTGGCCTGTTGTTTCATCTCGGAGCCTGAGATGTGAGGAATGACTGGGACCAGGCCGGCGATGTTCGCCATCTGTCCACTACCATCTATCCGCTTTTTTTTTTTTTTTTTGGGGGGGGGGACGCAGCCGCCTGGATAACATCGGAGTTGAGGAAGCTATTTGACAAATGCTCTGTGGTTTCCAGCAGTCAGTATGATGATGGTGGAGAGTGGAGATGATGTACCGCTGGCTGGCACGCAAAAATTGCTGCACGGCCCGGTGACATCTGGGGATAGCGCAGGAATTGATGGACGATCAAAAAAACAACGCCCAGCTAAAAAAAAGCGAGATGGGGTAATGAAGGAGGTCGATCTTCTCGAAGTCCCCAAGCCCGAAGAAACACTCTCGACTTTCCGTACTTGGCCTTGTATTGACAGCTGTCCTAGTTGCCAAGTGGCCCTGGGCGTCGTCGCCCGGCTGGTGTCGTCCAAACTGTCTGGCCCTGTTAACTTGCCTTGGTTTGGCCCAATCCAAGTTGGCACCGGGTGTGGAACGTCCGTCGATGGAGCTTCCCTCCCCGCTTTCAGTAGGATTTTGTATTTTGCACCACAAGATACTTCCATTCGGAACTAAGTTTGAGAGCCGGCTTGGCTTTGTCGAACTCGTAATGCCATTTTCAGACCCTCGATCTAGTGTAGTGCAGCTTCTTGGCCCTAATACGCCGCTGTTGGTATCGGGGATTAACTAGGTGAAGAATCTGCAATTAGTGCCTTTTTCTTTCTCCCTTTTCTTTCTTTTCTTTACCCCTTCCTTTTTTTGTCTTCTCTGTTTCTCTTCGAGGGTTCAATGTATGGTTGGACCTGCCTAAGATCGAGGCCCCAAACGCGCACAGTATTATCCAAGACTGTCCCACTATGAAGTACTTCCTCTTGTACTCGTGACAGTATCAATTACTTCAAAATACTTTGCCCTTCCATGTTGACTGCTCCCTCCTCCTTCGAAGACTCCTCCTTCGTTACAGTACTTCGTAGTATCAGTATCAGCCTTACCAGCTGGCACTCCCTTAAACAGCCCCAAGTTATTGATCAATGTTCCTCTCCCACATCAACTCACCCAGACTGAAGCAGAGGAGTGTACCAGACCTTACCTTCTTCCACCCACCTCTTCCACCTTACCAGCCGACACATAATAACACACTTTGGCCCTGCCCTCAACTGCACCTGCCTGCTTCTGTCCCGTGCATGCTCGCTGCTCCTGCTCCTGCTTTGGCCTGCCATCTCCGCATTCACTCTCACACTTCCCTTTTAGCTCAGCGGGTCCGGGTTTGGTCAAATCATCGGGGCTTGTTGCTGACTCTCCTCCCGTTTGATTCAATCCATCTCATCATCCATCCCAATCCCCCCTTTGGAATCAACACTTAGATTTTTCTTCTTCTCATTCGTTTTCATCCTTTTTGCCCGCCCTAACTATCGCCGATTATCGAACGGCGCCTTAATTTTCGGCGCCATCTTCTCGCCCTCGCCCCCCCCAGTATATACTAGACAATCGGCGCCAATATTATTCTTTTCCTTGTGCTGTCACAAGACTTTTTTTAACCCTTCTTTCGTCCTGGCTCGTGGGAGCGAACGAGGGACTGGTTAATAAGATACCCAAGGACCCGCCTCTCTGCACCTATCCTCCCTTTTGCTCTCTCCTCATCTTTCTACCATCCTTCGCCCGAGCGATTATAGGCTTCGAAAGTCCATCTTCTTTGCTTGAGCTTTTGCAATTTTACTGCGATACGACCGACCAATCGACTTCCTAATCGCAGAAGTCGCTAACTAGCGACGCTTGCTTCGCTTTCGCCCCTCATGACTTCTGCCTCCGCGCAGATGGCACCTAGTCCAATGGGGTCTGCAGTGAGTTGAACCCTCCTGATCGCATACTTTGCTTCATCGCGTGCCCAACTCTTCCATACGGCGCTGCTGTTTCCTATACTTTTAGCAATCGCCATCCGCCACCTCTGTTTTGACGACTGCGGCAGTCCTGTCTCTCACTCTTGTCACCTCATCCCCTGGCCCAATACAGACCTCACCGTTTAGATGCATGATACTGTGCCTCTACTTTCGTTTCACCCATCCCCCGCCATCGCTTCACGGCACTACTTTCTGCAATAGTCTCTTCGAATCTCTACTAATCAAGTGTTTGTCTCTTTTTAATAGCCACGACCCAGCCGTCTTCCAAACTACACGAACCCCAACGCCGTCCGAGACGAAAAATCCCCACAAAATGTCGCCCATTTCGGCAACGGAAGCATACCGAACATCTGGTCCACTGCTTCTTTCGCGTCACGAGAGGTTCCATCGGCAGGTAGAGGCTCGTCCAGCGGTCCTTGGCCCCGAGTCTCTCCTAGTGATGCCGACCGGATCGTTCCCAAGGACTCGATGAGCAATGCTTCTAATTCGACATTCCCATCATCCTCCGAAGATACCTCGTGGGCCCAAAAAATGTGGAACCCTACCGAACCCCCGCCTCCCAACATGCATGCCTCGGGAAACTCGTCCCCAAGCCGAAAGCGAGACTCCTACTTTGGCAGCCAAGACCAGACGACCTTTAGTCACACAATAAGGGGGAGCTTCTCCCGCCCTCGCCCCAAGTCATTCCTCGAAGATGATGCGGAGGGCCGCGGATTTCCCTCGGGGATGAACGGCTTTGATATGGATCCCTCCCGGCGACAGGATGCTCGCCCCTCCACTTCAGATTACGGAAGGCTCCGCGCCGTCGGCGACGGGCCTTCGAGGGAGCCCAGCATGCCTCCTTCTAGGGGAACCAGCGATTCTCCTGCTTTCCAAGAACGTTTCCCATTCCAGGGACATACGCCCAGCAATTCTATGGGGCTGTCGAGAGCATCGCTCACTCAACCTCTATCCTATACTGTCGGCGCGCCGACCCACAGCCTTGATACCTCTACCGCGTACGACTTCGCCGCCTCCCGTCAGCAGGCGGCGAGCGATAACTCTGCCCTACCGAATATTCAGGGACTATCACTGGAGGAGCGCCGCAATTCTAGCGGAAACGGCGCTTCTTTCAACCCTCTGCCCCAGTCTTTCAATCCTCAGCTGGCGGCTCAAGGGTGGCCGGGCGAAGCAGCCGCACAGGCCCGATACATCAGTGAATTGGCTGGCATGGATGGCTCCTCGAGCTCATCTGAGGCTCAATACGTTCCGTCGAAGCGTGGTTCCATTGCTGAACATGTTTCGCCCAAGTTTGCTGGCAGCTCGCAGCAGTACACACCACCGCCCGAGGCCTGGCCTCCGCGACCTTCGTCCTCCCGTGATTTGAGGCTCTCCCAGGAGACCGAGAGAAGGACTACCCCCAATACCGCCGCCAGCACGTTTGTTCCCCAGGGAGGTTCTCAGGGACTGGCCCAAACGCTTCCCCAGGCTCTCTCCCAAGGATTTCCCCAAGGAGTTTCCCAGGGACCGTCGCAGGGAATTCCCCAGGGAGCTCATGCCTTCTACCCTGGCGTGTATTTCGGCCCTTCATTCCCAGGAAACTTCCACCCCAATCTCTACGATCCGTATACCCAAGCGAACTATCGCGGGACTGTACTGCCCAACTACCCTCTGTCTCTCCACCCGTACATTGCTAGTGGTGCCGGCATTGCTCTTCGGGCGGGTCGCGACCAAGACCCTGCTAGGGGTATGAGGAGCGCTCTCCTCGAGGATTTCAGGGCGAACTCGAAGTCATCCAAGAGATATGATCTAAAGGTACGTAGCAGGGACTCTTCATTCCACATGTATCTTGATGAGGTACTAACGGATTGTGTTGCAGGACATTTACGGTCACATTGTTGAATTTAGCGGCGATCAATATGGCTCTCGCTTCATCCAGACAAAGCTGGAAACCGCCAACAGCGACGAGAAGGATCAGGTCTTTCGAGAGATCGAACCGAACGCTATCCAACTAATGAAAGACGTGTTCGGAAACTACGTGATTCAGAAATTTTTTGAACACGGAAACCAAGTCCAGAAAAAGGTTCTCGCTGCCCAGATGAAGGGCAAGGTCGTTGATCTCTCCATGCAGATGTACGCATGCCGAGTAGTTCAGAAGGTTAGTTGTGCTCACTCCCAACCTCGCCCCCTCATCGCATTTGCACTTGCGCTTGCATCTGCGCCAGCTTTTTTTTTTTTTTTTTTTTTTTTTTTTTTTTTTTTTTTCAAGTTGCTGACAAGAATCCGATATTCTAGGCCTTGGAGCATGTCCTCGTGGAACAACAGGCCGAGCTGGTGAGCGAACTCGAGACAGACATTATCAAAGTTGTGCGGGACCAAAACGGCAACCACGTGGTTCAAAAGATCATCGAGCTTGTGCCGAAGCAATATATTGGCTTCATCATGACGGCCTTCCGAGGACAGTGTAACCAACTTGGATCGCACACCTACGCTTGTCGTGTTATCCAGAGAATGCTGGAACACGGCACTGAACAAGAAAAGGAAGAAATAATGGTTGAGCTCCATGCGGCGGCATCGCTGCTCCTTGTTGACCAATACGGAAATTACGTAGCCCAGCACGTCATCCAACACGGGAAGCCCGAGGATCGATCACGCATGATCAGGGTTGTTCTCGACCAACTCATCACGCTCTCCAAACACAAATTCGCTTCGAATGTTGTGGAGAAGTGCATCGAATACGGATCACCCGAAGAGCTACGTCTCATCCGAGAGCATTTAGTTGCTGATGGGCGAGATGGAGCTTCAGCCTTGCAGTATATGATGAAGGACCAATACGGCAATTATGTTATTCGTAAGTGAACCGCGTACTACCCAGGCCTTTTACCCTCGCTACCTTTGAAGATAAGAAGTGCTGACAAAGACGTCCAGAGAAAATGCTCAGTAGGCTTGAGGGATCCGAGCGTGAGGCATTTGTGGAAGAGATGCGCCCGTATCTCTTGGCTCTGAAGAAGGGCAGCTCATCTCGACAGCTCCAGGCTCTTGAGAAGCTTATGGGCTCATCATCACCAAGCGCAAACTCAAAGGCATCGTCAAGCTCGGGTAGCCGTTCAGGCAGCCGCCCGGCCTCGGCCAACCTCTCAGCAGCACCTGGGCTCCAGGTCGATTCCACGACCCCCACACCTGTGCTGACAATGGAGCCTAACAGTCCCCAGAGTAGCAACCCGCCAAGCACGAACGAAAGCGCTGCAGGCGACGGACCGGAGGACGCGAAGAAGCTGAACGTGGCTGTCGAGGGCGGGCAGGCCCCTGGAAATGTTGTCATCCAGGACGTATAAACCGTTTGAGATGAAAAATTTTCCCATTCCCGCCCCTCCCCACGACAACACGCATTTGATATTTCCATTGCCGCTTACACTGATGACGAGGTGCCTTGTCTTCCATACTATTCAGGGAGGGTCCGCAGAGCGGCCGATTTGTTATTATCATAATTATTGTTGATTTCATTGTTGCATCTTATCTCGGAAAAAGAACAAAATTCAGCATGGTTTGGTCCCACATCCGATGGGACTGGAGTTGTCTTTACCTGGAATGAATGCGACCTTTATCCACGGCCGGAAGGGGTTGCATTGGAACACATGGGGCACCACCACATTTCACACACGCACATGTCGACGCCTCTTTGTTGAAAACGGACCGTGTTAATATTTGTTTGGAGCAAGGGCAGGCAATTCTGCTCCACGGCGCAAGAGGGCCACGCATATGGACCTTCGATGGGGGGTCTAGGCGTGGGATACCTTCCATCTATTATGAATGTCTCTGGAATTGGGGAATGTGGGCGGTGTCTTCGGAGGCAAGAACATCAGCGCATTAAAAGAGCTTACGGGCTCGTAGGTTTATTTTCTCTTTTTTCTTTTCTTTTTTTCTTTGCTCTCTTCTTCTTCATTTTTCTTTTCATGGCTTTTTAGTCTGCCTCTGACTCTTTGTGTTGTCGGCTACCGAACAATGATTCGGCTACGAAGTATTATTACCTATTATATGCCGGGGATTGAAACGTCAAAGTAATAACACTTTTCCATCACGATAAAAAAGGGAATGGGAAACTATGGATGGGAATTAACAGCGATTCTTGTTTTTCTTACTAGCCATCAAGTGGAATACAGAGAAAAAAAAAAGAAAGGACAAACGGAAAGGCATGATTTCCTTTAGTTCTGTTTCTAAACTACTCCTGTCTTCTGTGGTCTTTGAAAGTGTGTCATGAGATAGAAATCAAATGGCAATGAGCAGGAGTCTATCAACGAGTCTATCAACATCAATGTTGTCTATTCAGTAAGCTCCGAGCCTCGATGTCTCCCGCTATCTATCCAACCTAGACGCCGCCCTAACACGCTTGGTCTATCTTTCTTTTCTGTTTTGTTTTCCCCTCCAATTCAGGGTATCCCTCTAGTAGTGTGAATAACAACCAAATGAAAAAAAAATGAAAACCCTCGTGAAGAACCCTCCTCCCAATTCCTATTCCACTTCCAATAGACAAAAGAAAAAAAAAGCCTGGTTAGGCAAAGAAGGAGAAATGACCCGCATCTCTCAGACGACCTGTCCATGAACCTCAACACAGGAACCCGCACCCACCCTCCCCCC
>JUDQ01000038.1:0-34000 GCA_000812075.1 Scedosporium aurantiacum
AAAAAAAAAAAAAAAAAAAAAAAAAAAAAAAAAAAAAAAAAAAAAAGACATACTATCTGCAAACAAGGCATAGAGATTATTCTCGTTCTCGTCATCCAATTTCACCTCAAACGCATTCGTCACAAGCACCTTCTCCAGCTTATGCACAACATCCATCGACGTCCCATGCGTCGACATATTCAACACCCTCGCCCTATGCGCCTCGGGCAAATACTCAATCCCAAAAGCCTGCAACCTCATCAGATCCGTCTCGGCCAGCTTATACACGGGTCCATAATCGATCAGCAAGCTCGCCGTCTCACTCATGACGTTCTCCCCCTTGAAGATCGTCTCCGTCGCCACCACGCCGTACTCCTTCCCCGGGATCGGAACCACCTTCGCCTTGGGCGTGAACGTATTGAGCCCCGCGCCGCCCGCCATCGATTCGGCCAGGTCGGAGTCGGCGTCGAAGGCCGGGTACCTGAGCATGTACTCGGCGCGTTCGGCCTCGGTGAGCACGACGACGCCGCGGCCCGCTCCTAGGGCGCCGTTGTAGTAGACGCAGAATTCGGTCGAGTCCGGATCCGTGGCGTTGGCGCGGAGGCACGGGCCGATCTTGTCCCATCGCGCCGTGGGATTCTTCTTTTTACGCTTGCGCGGTGGTGGTGGGGTGGTCGGGCCGGGGGTGTATCGCGGGTCGAGGTCTTCGCTGGGGCAGGAGAGGAGGTGGGCGGCGTCGGAGTTGAGGATGGGCGGGTAGCAGTAGCTGCCGAGATCTATGGATCTAGGGGAGGTGGGAGGGGGGTGGGATGTCTCGGCGAGGACCGCCGCTAAAGAGGCGAGAAGGAGAGAGAGGAGCTTCATGATTTACAGTGGACGAGGACTCTTGACAAGCCGTGGACCTAGGAACGCACCTTGATATTGAGGGAGGAGGGAGGAGGGAGGACCAAACTAAACTAACGTCTCGCTCACACTCCAATGGACAGCAATGGACAGCAATGGACAAGAGCTAGGCGGTTGAAGCTGGATATGAGGCAAAGGAAAAAAGAAAAGAAAAAAAAAGAAAATTTATGATCTACATTGAGGAAGGCTATGGAAGGTATATCAGGAAGCGATAATGCCCAGACGTACACGTACCCAGCTCACCCTTCCAGGAACCGGAGACAGAGAGGCAAAGAAGTGCGGGAAGTATCAGATAGGAAAAATGATCTCCTGGCATCATGGCGCTCGAAAAGCTCATGATAAGAAGGGAAGGGCTTAAATGGCATAAAGGATCGCCCAGATCGTCGTCACGCCAGGACCTCCCCTCCCGGATGAGAAGAACGCGGGGGAAATGGAGGCAGGGGAACATGAGACCAGCCTCGCGGGATAAATGGAGAGAGCCACTTGGCTAAGGTGGTGGAATTTAGGGAATCCAGAGTTTGGGGCATCTGTGTCACACTCACTCACACGCCCAGCTAAACGCGTAAGGCTCTGTGTCTCCAATGATCCGTTTTCGTCGCTGGAGGGGAGCTGCTGGTCTCGGCATTTGCATCGCCGAGAAGGAAGAACCCAAGCTCTCGATCACCTTCTCGCTCTCAAGCCCCCAATTGGAAGAGGAAGAGGGGTTGATTACGCAGTAGTAATATCGTGGGCCGGATATGAGGCTTGGGGTAGTCGAATAATGGGGCGGCACGGAAGGAATAAATAGAGCGGGAGAACCGTGTTCTGTCCTGGGCGGGTGAATATAAGCGGCAAAAGGCAAGGTCTGAGAAGAGAGGCCACGAGAACGAGTTAGGATGCACCTGGTGGCCTCAATGCATTTGATGATAATCAAACGCGGGGACCTGTCAAGGGGCACATATGATCAATAAAGAGTTGGGGGATGTGGTGTGGTGGTGTATGAGAGGCGGGATCCTTGCAGACTGCATCCATCCATCCATCTCGACGTGCTTTTGGATAAATAGTGTAAAATATTAGGATTGGAAAAGGCTGAGGAAGGAGGAGTTTTTGGGCAGACAGTCGAGATGGCGTAAATCTTGCTACTTCCTCTGGTCGCTATCTGGACGTTCTGTCCTCGTTGCCTGTAAACTATTCCGATCGATTGATCGTTGGAGCCAAGCTGCTCAATTCGACACGTTTCATCAGACTGATTCCCTCTTTCAATGGAGGCTAAGAGCTGTCTTTCTTGTGTCTGCACAGGAATGGGCCGTGAGTTAGTACCGTACATTTACCTTGGAGGGAGATATGGATAAGAATTGTAAAAGTCCACTCCCTCTATCCCGGTTTCATCTGATCTTTTTATCCACGTTTGCTGGCGATGCGTTCCAATTGCTTCAATTCCCTTCCCCTTCACCTCACTCACCGTCGGGTAGACCTTGCCGGACAAGTTCTTCCAGTTGACAACTAGACATCAATATGAGCATATCCGCCCGAGCCAAGAAGTTGGTTCAATATGCAGCTATATAGGGGAGAGAAATACCCGGAATTGCCACGCGTTGGTAATAGTAGATCGATCCCTGATATTGCACAGAGAGAGCGAAGTTGAGGTGCATGAAAGTCTCTGTGAACACATCTGGGGCCTTGACATTGACCATTGACACGCTATTGCCTTCTTCCCGCTGCTGCCCCTGTCCCCGGGCTTTATACTGTTTATTACTAGCTACGACACCAAGCATGTTATTGTACCTGTGCATTCGCCTGTCATTATCTGTATTGAATGCCTTCCCTCACGGCAGGCCAATGCTATGCGTGTCCGTGGTGTAAGCGGCATCTTAGCGGACGCCCATGACGATAACTTGCAAAACTGGCGATTCTAGTCCTGTGGAGATGAAAGAGCGAGGACTTAACATCAATGCCATGTTGGTGGACATGCGCTCCTGCCTGTACCTGGAGATGATGGCAATTTGGGACAGGGTACCTTCTGATGAACATCAATGGGAAGCTTGCACGTCAAAAGCAACATCATCCAAAAGCAATGACTGTTTTCTCTAGCTATACTCGAATCCCGAACGTTTACCTCTACACTAACATCAAATCTATACTCTTATCCGCTGCCCAATGCAATACAAGGTCATATAATGTAAGACAGGGCTTAAACCGATACCACGCACAAGACTCGACGTCAACCTCGCTGAATTGGAGAAACAACAAAAGTCCACCAGAAATATGGTTCAAGTTCGCCGCGACGTAGCGGCCTTGACAATCTTGCGTCTGAGGTCACGTTCGTCCGTTGGGTGAACGTAGTAGACACTCTTCCCATCAGTTGTCTTCCCAGTCTTGGGTACCTCTGCGATGAAGTTGCGAACAACCTTGAGGATCCTCCTGCTCGACCCACAGGGAAGCTTGGCCGTGTTGAGAAGCTCGGTCTCGGACGCAGAGATATCGTCATTCATGGAATCCCGACCCTTGCCCTTGCGGCCTTTGCCCTTACCCTTGCCTTTCCGGCCTTTGCCCTTACGGCCCTTGGAGCCTTTTCGGCCACCCTTCCCGGTTGGTCCGCCCTCTGGGCCCTTTGGGCCTTGGGATTTCTGGGGAGGAGGTATGTTATCGACGAGCTCTCTTGCCTGCACGCTCCCTCCGTCCCGAATTTGCTGCACCTTCTTCAGAATGGCATCGCCTTCTCCCCGAGTGATAAACTTTACCAGCTCCTGGATGAGTTGCGGCGAGTTGTTAGTATTCTAGGTTTTAGGAAGCACCATCAGATGCCATCAATGGCCATGTATTACAATCTCATCAACGTACCTGTTCATCTTCGACATGGCCTTCAACAATCCCGTCGACAAATGAGTGCTTGAGGACACTCAGTTGAGCCTTAGCAACATGACAGTCGTTGGTGTCAAGAGCAGCCGCCATGTGGGCCAGGCCTTGCTTCATCTCTTGAGCCTTATCTTGAGACAGGCCGGGAAGGGGAGTGGCCGCAACGGCAAGAGCCGAAACGAGGGCTGCAATGATGGAGAAACGCATCTTGGATGGTGACGATTGATTTCCTGAGCTGAAATTTTTAAAAAGTTGTTGATATCAACTGATGCAATGAATGTGGACGATGCTGGGATTGTGTCTGGAGCAGCGTGATAATACTGGACTGGAGTTTGACAGATGAAGAATGATGAAGAGATTTCTGGGAAGAAGTTCAGAGAAAATAGCATAAGAGAGAGAGGGAGAGGGAGAGGGAGAGAGAGAAAGGGTGATTTCATTGAGAAAGACTGTTAATGCCATCAATCAACAGGAATGCGCCATGGGAAGCGACGGCTGCGTGTAAGTCCAGGAAGCACCCAGTTTCTCCGGGGTGTGTCAGTCGAAAAGATACGGCAACTCCTGCCTCGGAGAACCGGCGGAAGGAACGGGGAGCGCAGAACGTGTCGATGAGTAGCGTGCTAAGTAGCTTGTATGATGGAAGCTCTGTTGATAGAAGGAGCGTCCAGAATTCTTCACGGTCTAGACTCGAAAGGAACGAGGACATGTGATAAGAAGACAATTTCCGCAGTGCACTCCTCTTCAACGTCGGAAGCTCCACTACTCCATCCACCCGTTCGTCTTCGGACCTGCCGCAGACAATTAGGGGTGACTCTAAGTTCCTAGGAAACTGGGGGCTGGTTTCCTGAGACAAGGCCGAAGAATTGCCAACCAGAACGAGAAGAGGATCAGGTCACCTCTAAGGGCACTTGTGATGGTCCACTCTTTCCATTCACCTTCAGCGCATCTGCAACTTCCTTTTCAATTGCAACAGCAACGGCATGCCTTCCCTCTGCTCTAATCATCGACTCATTATGATAAGCCTTCGGGACATTCTTCTTTTCCACGGGTACCCCAACTTCGACACATCGCTGGTAGAGCATGTCGCTCTGCTCGGCAGGAACCAACTCATCCCTGCCTGCCGCCAAGATAAACACCCGCGGAAGGGGGATTCCAGCGGCCTTGCTTTGCTCGGCCAACAGTCCCAGGTTCTTCCAATTATCAAGATGATTCCGCAGGAATGGCCACAAGTGCTTATAAGGAACCCATCTCTCCGGGTAGAGGGTGCTCAACATGGCCTTGATGGATAGGAATGGAGTCTCGAGTATCATAGCATTTAGGCGAAGCCCTTTCGGGAAGTTGGGCGAGACGGCAAGGTTCGTAGCGAAGCCTGCTCCAATACTCTGACCCCACAAAATCAGAACAGGCTCGTGTTTCCCGCCTCTCTTACTACACTGATCGGCGATCCACTGCGCCGCGGCCTCGGTGTCTTTGTTGATGCCTTTTTCTGTAGGCCGGCCTTTGGACCTCCAGTATCCTCGGTAGCTCAGGCAAACCATGGTGAAAGCATATTTAGATTTGGGGTTGCGATCCCTAAGGGACCGCAGCACGTAAGACAGATCAGGGAGCCGTGGAGGCATCGACGACGCATTCCCTACTGGATGTAAGCGGGGTGGGGGAACAGGCAGCACACAAGTGACTCTATCTAACCTTGGAAGTAGAGGATATACACGGGCACTAGATCCTCTTCGACCCCGGTCGCTGATTCAGAGCGGCCACCAGATGGCCGGCCCGTGACCACGTCAGCCACACATAGTGAGAGTCTCGTCTTGTCGACGGCCACTATCTTCTCCTCACGCCATTTGATACCGTAGCATTGCGCCTCGTAGTCCTCGATTGACTCACGACGGGCGTTAGGCGGCAGTCCCGGCATGTAGATGATTTTGTTCTGGAACACGACCATCATCGTACACTTCCAAATCCAAAGCGCCCCCAACAGGCCGCAAAACATGGCCGGAGGTAGTAGGAATGGCTTCAGAGACAGTTGGCGTGTTCGTGCGTGTGAGATGAGATGTGTTCGAGAAGCAACAGGACGAGGCCGTGCTAACCTGAGAGCCGAGATGGTAGGGGCTCTCGTCGCCATTGCTGCTGTGAGACTCGTCGTGATGAAGGCATTACAGTTTTACTCCACGAATTTATGCCAAGACCGGCCCGTAACCCAAAAAGCAGGTTATGTCACAAAATGCAACAGCAAGCAGGAACAGAATGGAAGAGAAGTGAGAGAAGATTCTGCCAGCAATGTCTCACCGCCTATCCTTGTCCAGCGGCTGCCACGAGAAATGTAAATACACTAACTTAAAACTGCAACGGCGCTAGTCCCCGGCATCAGTTCATCGTGTGCCTCTGATTCATACTGATCCATACAGGTGATGTAAGTGGACAGATGCCAACGCATCCACTGAGCGCTTTAATCGATATCCAGTTATTTTGTTTTCCCTCGCCCGTTGCAGGTTTCGGGCGGAAGGAGTCGAACCCTTGGACGTGCTGTGCATGTTGAATGTCTCAATTGATGTTGGCTGCTGTAGCCTTGGCTCTTTTAACTGGGCTGTGTTGACTCTTCTTCGGTCTTTGGTCAATTTTAAGGTCGTTGGGGTAATAATTGGGATTGATGAATTATCAATTGATCAAATGCCATGTAAGGAGCAGGAGCAGGATCACTAGGCCCGTCACTGTCGCCGCTGTGGGGTACTTCAGCCCAGATGCCCAAAGATTGATGACCATTTCGTCAGCTTCTTCCTCCCTCTGTTCCTCTATTGCCACGACCAAGATCTCACTCCTCCCACCTTCATAATCAACACAATATCACCCGCTCTACTCTTACTCTCCTGCTATCTACTCACAATATCCCCAGCCATCTTTTGAAGCGAATCTTCTTTCCTTTTTCGTCGTCAACATCCAACTCAGAAATACCAACCTGCACCCCGCATTCGCCAAGATCTCTCTTCCTCCCCCACCATCAATTCTTCCTCCCCAGAGCCATGACGAATCCCGAGCCCGAAACGCCCGCAAAGCCAACGACGCCCCGTCATATCGAACTCGAAGAGAACCCCCCAGTGCATCACCCCGGCGAGCCAAGCCCCGGAATGAGGAACGATAAGGGCTGGGATGGCAAGCTGCGCGTTAGGCGGGCGTCGTTGTCGAATCCCGACGCCCTTTCGGATCCAGAATATTCGGATGACGAGAACGTGCTGCCCGGCGAGGTGATCGACGCCGATGAAGGTACATGAACTCTCCCGACTACTGTTTTTTTCTTTTCTTATAGGAAAAGACTGGGGAAACTATACTCCCGCCGGAGCTCCTAGGTTGCAGAATGCTGCTTGCTGTTAAGTAGAATAATCCCTATCTACTACGGAACTGACCTCTCCTTCTCAACCTCCCCATAGATCTCCTCGACGGAGAACCCCTCGACACCGACGAAATCATCGTCTCCCACTCCCGCATCGCCTCCATCCCCGCCCTCAAACTCGAACGCTTCAAGAACCTCGCCCGCATCTGCTTCCGCCAAAACTGCATCCAAGAAATCGAAGGCCTGTCCTGCCTGGCCCCGAACCTCAAGGACCTCGACATGTACGACAACCTCATCACGCGCATCCGCGGCCTCGACGACCTCGTCAACCTCACCAGCCTCGACCTCAGCTTCAACAAGATCCGCCACATCAAGCACGTCAACCACCTCAAGGACCTGCGCGAGCTCTTCCTCGTCGCCAACAAGATCTCCACCATAGAGGGCCTCGAGGGTCTCGATAAGCTGACGTCGCTCGAGCTCGGGTCCAACCGCATCCGCGAGATTAAGAACCTCGAGTCGCTCACGGCCCTCGAAGAGCTATGGGTCGCCAAGAATAAAATCACACAGCTCACGGGTCTAGGGGGGCTCCCCCACCTCCGCCTCCTCAGCATCCAGTCCAATCGCATCCGCGACCTTGCGCCCCTCGCCGCCGTCCCCTGCCTCGAGGAGCTGTACATCTCCCACAACGCCCTCGAGTCCCTCAAGGGCATCGAGAATAACACGAAGCTGCGCATCATCGACATCTCCAACAACCAGATCGCCAGCCTCGAAGGTCTCGGCCCCCTCACTGACCTCGAGGAGCTGTGGGCTAGCTATAACCAGATCGCCGACATCGCCGATATCGAGAAGGCCCTGCGCGATAAGCAGAAGCTTACGACGGTTTACTTCGAGGGTAATCCCGTGCAGTTGCGCGCTCCGGCGCTGTATAGGAATAAAGTTAGGCTGGCGCTGCCGCAGGTCATCCAGATCGATGCCAGTATGAAACTTCTTCTCCTTCTTCTTCCTCTCTGTATAAAGTCCTCGGTGTTCTTTAAATTTACTAACTCATTTATTCCCCTGCAGCGTTTGTCAAGGTGTAATGTACAATAAAATTTTTTTTATTTTTTCTTGGTTCTCTACATCATGCCCGATGTATTCCTCCATATCCCCGAGTGTATCAATGGATCTGCATCCTTCTTTTGGGGAAAACGAGAGTGGGCAGTGGGCAGGAAAAAAACACAACCTCACATTTTCTTGCTTTCTCCTCAGAAATTCTCTCTTTTTTCCCTTTTTACAGCTTTACAATGGAAGGACAAGGCACAAACAGAAAACAAAAGACAGCCCAATGTTATGCGGCATTACTTGAAACCAGGGTAGTTCTTATCGTTGTGGTAAATATTAGGGGGATACCACAACCGGAGTAAAGGGTCAGGTTTATTTCTTGGTCTGAACAGTAAGGTATAGGAAGGGTGGGCTTAGATATGATGACGACGAGGGGGAATCTTGGAAGGGGCACATGGGTTGGGATGAAAGGGCATGATGAGTTCCACTCCCCTCCCACAAATTCATCCTCATGCTCTCATGGACGGGCGGTTTTTTTGTTTCCTTTCATGAGTCTTCTTTTTTTTTTTTTTCCTCTCTCCGTCATCTCCCCATAGTGGCATGATGGTTCGTCAAATACACAGGTTATGAGAATAGGTGGGTGAGCGGCATTGCTTAGCCGAAGATCCAGAGGGACTCGGTAGGGAAGTACTACAGAGAGGTTCGCGTCAGCATGAAAACGATGAATAAAAAGAACCAAAAAAGTGCGATCGGCAAGCCCAGAAAATCAAGAGATCTCAGCTGGTGGAAATCCGGAAGTGGAGGGCACTTACGTTGGAGGGCTGGTTAAAGCGGAGGTTCCTGTCAAGCGCGCTGATGGCATCGATATCCTCCTGGGGAAGATCGAAGCTGGTCACATCGAGGTTGGCCTCCATAATGGCAGGGCGGGTGGTCTTGGGGATGACGGCGAGGCCGCGCTGGGTGGCCCATCGAAGGAGGACCTGAGAGGGTGTCTTTCCGTTCCTCTCGGCGACGGCCTTGATGGTGTCCTGCTCGAGGAGAGGGGTGAGGCCCTTGGCCGCCTTCATGGAGAACTCCTCAAAGGAGAGGGAGCCGAAGGAAGAGTAGGCGGTGACGGCGATTCCCTCGGCCTTGGCGAGGTTGACGAGCTCCTGCTGGACAAGGTAAGGGTGATGCTCGATCTGGAGGGTGGCGGGCCGAATCTTGGCGTATCGGAGGAGGTCGTACAGGAGCTGGGCCTGGAAGTTGGAGACGCCGATGCTCTTTGCGAGGCCCTTCTCGACGAGGCCCTCGAAGGCCGTCCAGGTCTCCTGGATGGAGGCCTTGGAAGTCCTAATCTCGCCCTTGCCGTCGTAGAACCAGCCGGGTGGGTAGCGGACGCTAGGGTCGACGTATTCGAGGGCAACGGGGAAGTGGATGAGGTAGAGGTCGAAGTAGTCGAGGCCCCAGTCGGCAAGCTGCTTCCTAACGATAGGCTCAACGCGATCGCCGTCGTGGAAGGTGTTCCAGAGTTTGGAGACGATGAATAGCTCCTCGCGCTTCACGAGACCGTCAGCGATGGCGCGGGCGACACCCTGTCCGCACTCAACCTCGTTGCCATAGTCTAGACTAATGATTAGACAATGCGTTCAATCTCAAGATAAAAAGAAGTATTGGATTTGTTTCAAAATGGAGAAATGGCAAAAAGGGGGAAACATGGCATTCAGGTGATGATGTAAGAGATGAATGGAATTCGGGATGGTGGTCGCATCGCATGAAGGTTCTTTTTTCAATCGATGATGATGGAGCTCTCCTGGCCCGATCGGGCCATGGAACCGGCGTCCAATCCATTCAGAGACACAAAGCCCTCCAAATCAGGAAGCACCAGGAAAACCTATGGGCACTTGCTGTCTGGATGAACGCTCATGTGCATGGGAAAGGTGCAGATAGAATAAGTCAACTCTGAAGGCAAGGAGCGATTCGCCCAATCAAGTGGCGGGACCGGGTCGGTTTCATGCATATCGGCATGGTGGGGTAAAATGGACAGAATAGAGGGGTATAGGAAGCTATCCACCCCTCGATTTTTGCCTGTTGCCTGTTGGTACCGCTTGTTTCCCTTTTTTGCTTTGGTCCATTCTCTTGGTTGTGTCCACCGAAAACCTCTTGCGTAGTTCGCACAAAGTGCATGGGGGTGCCCGGGGCTCATTGGCCGGCCTGCAAGTTGACCGACCACTAGAACGTGGACAACACGCCGTCGCTGTCTCGTGGGAGCGAGCTACCGAATTTCATCGGTGGTTCTGATCCGAAGAGCTCCAGCCCGAGGAGATTCCCATTCCTTCGCCTCTCGGACGTTGTAATATAGGTAGAGGGGGTATGTGCTATGGTAATTGAGAAAAACGAGGGGCTCCCCCAAGACTCACCGCAAGCGCCGTCAAAGAGGCGGTAACCGGCCTTGATGGCGTTGTAAACGGTATCAGCGGCGACATCGTTGCCGACCTTCCAGAGACCGAAGCCCACCTGGGGCATGTCGACGCCATTGTTAAGCTTGATGTTGGGAACGGCAACCATTTTGGCGAAGTGTGACTGGGAGCTTGAAGAATGTCGTTGGAGTGAGACTAACACTCGATAGATGCTTCGAGGCTAAGGTCGACTAAAAGTGTGATTTGATCGAGTGGAATGGGTTTGTGAGGAGGAGACGTGCCGAATAGTCGAGGGAGAAACGAGGAGCAGATTCGTAGAAGAGATGGAGGACACGGGCTTAAAGTATGCAGATGAGAAAGACTCGCCGTCTAGCGATGTCTTGGAAGAACTCTTCATGTATTTATAAGAGGGGGCTTTAAGGTAGAACCGGGAAAGCTATCAACCATCCCACTCGTGCGCAACTTCTAATACAACCCACCTAGCCTTCTCCTACCTACCCGAGAATCACACCCCTCCATCATCCCATGCTCCTAGCACTAGAACGTGGGATGGGGGGCGGGGCGGGTTAAGTGGAAGAATGAGTGTCAACTGTGGTGGGGAAGAGGGGCGGGTTCGGATAACAAGCTAGAAGCGCGATGTTTGGAACAAGAGACCCGGCGGTGGTTCTGTTATTCGTTGGGCGACGTCTCTGGGACGCTCGTCCCCTTTGAAGAGGTCCCGCCTGCATGCTCAGCCTGTTTGCCCGGAGGCGATATAACTGTATGAAACCATGCGGCGTAGTCGTTCTTTGCCTGGCCGATGGTGTCCTCACTGGTTCTGGGGGTTTCCTAGCGTGCGGGAGGCACTATACATGAGGTATGGTTGCATGATGCGAGACGGATTCTCTTGCTGGGGCGCAAAAGGCTACCCGGGTAATATTCCTCGCTCTGGAGACCTCAGTCGAGTTGAGTGCGACGAAAGGAGGGGTTCGGTGTTATTCTCGAAAATTGGCCGCACCCTTCCATCGATGCTACCCGCCGGGACTTTAGCAAAATTTCTTAGCTTTTTCTTTCTTTTTTTCTTCCCTGCATTCGCTTTAGCATTTGCAAGGGAGTTGACGTTGTCAGGCTAGGGGCAGCTAGAGATGGCTCCAAGACTAGTGTAGTGCGAGTGGTGCCTTTTCGATGGATGAATTGAGTTGGCATTGATCCAAGATGAGAAGAGGGGCCGTTATTTGGTTACCAAGGAACTCCATGTTCCTTCGTGTTCCACCAGTGTTACCAGCACACTCTTCTGGACCATTTTCTCCGATGCCGCCGATAGTGGTTCCGAGACGGCGGGCAATTTTGCGAGTGGTCGACGGACATACTTATAACACATCTGCTATCAAGAGATTTGGAAGTGGGGAGTGGTCGCTCAGCAGGTGGAAGCCAACGCAATAAACAGCGACCAGCATGGAGCAATGGACTAAAGTGAGGCGACCGGCAGAAACGGGTGTTGAGGGAGGGGGTTCTCGCAGCATCGCAGTATCGCAGGGACACGCCCAAGCCGCATAAAAGGGCACTCCAAGCTCCACCATGGAATTGACGGATGAGATCAAAATATGAGAGTGAGCACTCGATAGTTTGTGCTCTTCTCCCCCACCCCCTTTGTCCCTCGTGCTCGTATGCGTTGTACAGCTTGTGCTCGTGGCCCGAATACGGCACTCTAGAAGGAATCTCATTGGTATGGATAATATTGTAGAATGGGACTTGGATTTTGTCCGCCTTTCCCCTCCTTTCCTCTTTCCTCTTTCCTCTTCCTCTCTCCCCTTTCCCCTTTCTCCTTCCATCTTCCATCCATTCCGTCTTGCTCCTTCCGGACAGCTCCAATTGTGGTGCTCCAAGTACTTCGTACGCGAATACATCAATGATAGTACTTCGTACACTACTTCATAAGAGACCTTGACTAAATCGCACATCATCGCTCCACAGCATGGCAGGGTGCGACTACTGCAAACTAGGCAGAATCGCCGATACGCTAATACGTACCCGTCCGAGTCGTTGGATGGCAGCTGCGTCACAAGTGCTTCCTGCAATGTGCTTTCCTCTTCATCACAGCTTCAATTCCTCCGTCGAGGACGCACCTGCATTCATTATGCTGATCCGTTCTTTTAGTAGCACCTTGATCTCGAGACCTCCATAGTAATTTTCAACTACATACTTGGGTACTTGTTACGGAACTATTCAAGGAACTCGTAGCCTCCAAACACCAGATTAGGCACAACCAAATACGAAGCAGGATCAAATGTCAGTCAATCCAGTTTTCGTAGCTTTGGATTGATCCACTCCTCTGCAGGTGAGAAGGCCGTGAAAGCAACCCTGATAACCACCTGGACAGTGGACAGTGCCTGGCTCTATCCTTTCAACTTTTAATAGATTAGTACCCTACATCGGTATAATATGCATTCAATTGTTGCTGTCCCTGTCTGCTAGATCACACAAATACCGAGCGAATGACCCCGAGATGATACACACCAAACCCGGTGAGGGAGCGGAATTGGATCCCTTATCGGCACCTGTTTCGCGGAAGTTTCTGAACCCGGCGATCGCTTAAAACCTTTCATCCGACCGATGACCGTCGAACGGCCCAAATCAACGGACGGCCGTGCCCAGGCATGCAAATATGGGATATATCGGATGTATGCAACTCCTATCATATTCTGGCTTCTTTGGGAAGGAATATGACTCCATCAGGAAGTGTCTTGGCTTTGTATTTTAAAAGGAACGACGCTCTAGGCTATTTGTTCTTCGGTGTGGTGTCTTTGTCTTGATACCTAATGCCCTATCCATGACACTGCGTCGAGTCGGTTGCTGCTACAAGGTGCTACTAGTTACGGCTGCTCATCACACTCCAAGCGACATGGAGCTGGCATCAACATTCTGATAACGAGCTACCAAAACCCACCACGGCCTAGCTGTTGCGCTACGAAGTCAGACATCAACAAGAAACGCGTCGCCCAGACACTACGGACTTTAGGCTATTTGGAAACTGGGGCTGCGGCTAATTCGCCAGAGTTTACTCTCTTACACGCAGCTTAAGCTTCGACTGAGCACTTCAACTTGATCTTTTCGAGTCTTGAGCACAATAGTATGTACTTGCCATGGTGGCCTAGCGAGGACTGCTGTAGTAGACCCACGACGTGAGCCGCTCAAATTAGAACCTTGAATGATCACTCTTCAGGGTGGTATACCTGTTGTTTTTACTGGCATTTGATAGGCCCCTTTGCCGAGGTTCGCCAACGCAATTCGTCTCCATACATTCCGGTTTCACATCGCCATGGTGCAGTCTCCATCGCGACGTGCTTTGGCCTCTATCAACATATTTACACTAGTTTGCTTGCGGTTCGAATGCAGGAAAGTGTGAGGGGAGGTCTGGAATCCGGCCCGTCTACCCGGGCGCCCGTCAATCTGCGCCAGGCCGGGATAGAACATTGACAGTGGTATTACCCACTGGTCATTCAATATTCTTGCTTTTTATGTGCACGCAGAAGCACAATGATGATGTACAGCATGTGCAGTACCTCGTACTCAACGACGTCTTAACCACACCTTTTACCAATAGCGCCCTCAACATTCCAATGAACGGGCCTCCTCTCGTCCGTCCCGCCTAGCCATTACCTCGTAGTTTATAATAGCATGGACGAGCTATCCGTGGGCAAGGTAGCCGGAATGCTGCGTCTTATGACCCAGGCAAACCCCACACATCTTCGTGCCTCCCGTCCTCTTCTCACCGACGGCCCTGCGCACGATCTTACCGCCTCCTCTACCAGTAGGCTTCGTTCGATATATCCCTTCTCTATTACAGGGCCTTCGGAACCCCCTCTCTCTGCTTACCGGTATGTTGTCACAAGACGGGACATCGTTCAAGTGCCGGTTTTAACGGGGAACGGAAAGGGTCCGGCAGTTGGCTATATTCTATCCCCTCCTTGTATATCCACCTTACTCAAGGTGGAACTTTGTAGTTGGAGGGAGTAGACGAGGGGAGGTTAGAGAAGGGGGCCCGTTCGTGGACGCTCAAATGCAAGGAAACAACCTTCCCTGCATGTTCGCCTCGTTTTCACTTTCTTGGGGGGGTTCGTGGACTCACCGAAAATGTGATTCCGTTCTCAACCCAGTGTCCCGTGTATGCTTGCCTGCCGTCTCTCAGGAGTCGACATGGACCCAAGTGGAGGATGCTAAGTATCCTCCACGGGGGAAGCTAAACTTGGTTCCCACACTGGAGGACGGACGACATGCGGAAGAGAACAAATTTCTTTTATTTCTTAAATTTATTCACACAATAAAACCCGCGCATTTCGTTGTATAGAGCTTGAAAGTCACAGACGAAGCTAAACTCTAGCGAGACGGCCTAGACATAGCTGCATCAAGCGGGAATAAGACCCCTCCACCGCCCTCAAACGGATATGTCAGTGCAACCTGTGCCGTGGTGATTGATGTACGTCGAGTCTATCGCACACCTAAATTGTCCTAGCTCTGGATTATTGAGGTGGTAGTGGAGGGGTATTGGTGCGTCTGGGCATCCAGCCGTACTTGACATTGATGTCTGTGTGAGTGAGAGCTAGGAGCAGGGGGTGATAAGTTGGAAGTTATCTTGATGCAGTTTGTGCAGTCTAGATCTCCACTAATACTCTTGCAAGGGGAGGAAGGATAGAGTCGATATTCTTTTCGTCTTACCCAGGTATATGGTTTCTATATCACCAAGCTAGAGAATGCACCCAAATCACACCCCCAGCGCCGCATTCTGCATCTAAACAGGAAAAAAAAAGCCCTCTTTAACCGAGCCTTCTATTCTTACAACGCCTCCATACTCTCATCCCCCACAATCTCCTCAAGCGACTCCTCAAACCTCTCATCAACAGACTCATCCTCCTCCTCCGCCTCTTCCCTGCTGACATCAGCATACGAAGGCGTAACACCAGACTCGCTCTCCACTCCCTCAGTTTCCTCCTTGGCGGCAGCACCGTCACCGTCAGAGGTAGCAGCGTACGAAGGAGCCGCAAGGGGCACCTCACCGCCTTCTACCCATACGCTAGCCAGCTCGCGCTCGATATCAGCGTGCCTCTTCTTCCACTCGTCGACCTTGGCTAGGCGGTCGCGGATCTCGTGGATCTCGCGTTCGACCTGCATCTTCTCGCGCTCGGTGCCGATGCGCTCAAATTCCCACTCGTCGCCGTTGTCGCCCATGCCGATGGTGAGGTTGAAGGTGTGATACTTCTTGAGGGAGGCGCGGGTAGAGATTGTGATGAGGGCTAGAAAGAAGACGATTAGTTATAAGTGAAGATGGATATGGTGATGATGGCGTATGAGTATGAGAGAGGGGATAGAGGGGAGGGAAGAGTGAACGTACTTATGCCCTTCTCCTTGCAAGTCTCGTAGAGAAGACCCTCAACATCACTCGACACAGCGCTAGTTCCCTCATCGACGACAGCATAGCGGGGTTCGTGGTAAAGGAGGCGCGCGAAGCCCATGCGCTGCTTCTCACCACCGCTAAGGACGTCCTTCCACTCCTTGCGGGTGTCCCAACCGCCCTCACGGTCTGGGAGGTAGCCCAAGCGGGCCTCTTCGAGGATATGCTTGAGGTCATCCTCAGACTTGCGCTTCTCGCGCATATCGTACTCGTTGTCAGGGTAGATGACCTGGTCGCGGAGGGTTCCGATGCTGAGATAGGGGCGCTGGGGGAGGAACATAATGCCGTCCTGGCCGGTCTCCTTGGGACGGCTCACTAGGCCTCGATAGACGGGCCAGAGGCCGGCGAGGACTCGCGCAATAGCGGACTTTCCAACGCCATTGGGGCCAGAGATCTAACAAGTTAATTAGCTTAAGAACTGTTTGGGCATGCATCCCTACGGTAAGGGGGAACCTACCAGTAGATGTTCGCCGCTGCGCACGACCATGGACAGCGACTCGATCAACTCGTCTCCGCCCTGGGGCCAGAGGCCAGGCGCAACAATGGGGACCTGCTCAAATCTCACGCCGTCGAAGCCCTTCTGCACGGTGCCCTGGACATCCGACAGGGAGTAGAGTTCGCTGTTGCCGCCCCTCAGATAGTAGGCATTGGCGTGAACCCTGTGAAGCGTAGAAATCAAGGTATACACGCGGCTGGTGTAACCAGCCAGTTCCGAAAGGTCCTTGATGGAGTACATCATCCTGCCACCAGCATCTGCCAGGGACAACATGAGACGCTTATTCGTAATGAACTCCTTCATACGACCGCGCTCCCTGCCTCCCTTATCGGAACCCGACGCGAGTTCCATGGCGCCGCCAAGACCACCCCATGCAGGGAGGAATACGGGTAGCGAGGACAGGAGATATCCGTAGGCACTCCAGCTGTACTTGAGAATGAAGTCCTCAAGGATATTGTACCGAATCTTGAGCATATAGATACCTTCCATAAACTGCTTTAGGGATTTGAATTCCTTGTTTAGGAATTGCTTCTCCATGTCGGCACCGCCGTAAAAGGCAACCTCCTCGGCATTCGCGATTAACCGTGCGTGGAGGCTCCTGAACTCGCCCTCCTTTTTACCCTCGACTGCCTTTAGCTTTCCAAAGGGAGGCGATAGGCGGCGCAGAATGCTGGCGGTTAGGAAGTAGTTTGTAGTCAATCCCGTCAGGGCCAGAGGTCCCAGTGACCGGTATAGCTGGTAGTTGAAGACACATAGATCAACAAACGGCTTGCCCAGAGACGAGTAGAGGTTCGCGGCGGATGCGCAGAAGAGTGTCAGGTCTTGAGTAATAAATTGGTCGGCGCCGTGACCAACGCCACCATCCAGATTGTGGAGTTTGTAATAGTTGAGGTTATTGTTGAGATACAGATCATGAATGTACCTCGTGAGGCGAGTCCTGAAGGCTATGGATACCTTGGACTCTAGGAACTTGATCATAGCATTTGTATAGGATGCAAAGCTACCGAGACCGCACCACTATAGATGTGTAACAAAAGTGGTTAGTACTAAGCGCAGAGAATAAAGAGAATCCGAACCGGCGTGCGGAAACTTATGTATGGCCTACCTTGACTATGCCCCAGAGGAATCGGCGCCCGTTCCCCGCAACCAAATCTCTCACAATCTCACCGTCTAACCGAGCGACGACCAGAGACAAGTACGTCCGGAGCATCAAAAAGACGCCGTGACTGACGAGGAGACCGGCTTCTTTGCTCGTCCAGCGGGGTATCATAATGCTCATCAGACTCAAGAACTGGTGGAGAAAAGCCAAGTTGAGGCCGGGCTTGGTTTGCGCCGAGGGAACGGTGCCATCTCGAAGGCCGGATACCCGCGGTGGGTTCAAGAAGAGCCGTCGATGAGCTTCGAAGGTGAGGGGCTTCGTCGTGTGGATGACGACCTTGGATGTTCCGTTCTGGTGAGGTACGTATATCGTTCGCGACCCGTCCTTATTGAAGAGGAACGAATTGGTGCGCACAAGCTTCTTGCCTTGCTCGCGCTCAAGACGCCGCCTCTTCCATCTCCGCCTGGTGCCCTCACCGGCGAGGATGATGGAAGCGGCAAGCGCGAGAGCAGCGAGCAAGCGGGTCGTCCGGGATGTGCCCTTTAGGCGGGATCGAATGCGCTTAGTATACTTGTCGACGAATTCCGCAATTGCTTCTTCGGCAGCGGTGTGCCGGAGCGTGGATTGGACGGTCATCGCCAGCGGGGGAAAATCAGGCGCCGCTGTGTCGTTGGGGGAGGTGGGTTGGATGAGGACGGTTAGACAGTCATGTTACTAACGAATTCGCATCTCCAGGCGGCTCTCGAGGATTAAAGAACAACAAGAATCTCGATGGAAAGGACTACCTTGTTCGTTCGTCGAGGAAATGATTAGGAAGAAAACGACGCTCCTTGTGCCTGTGGAAACTAGGTTCGGATGCTATGATGGGCGGCGAGAGTTTTGGACTCCAAGAAGTGTTACATCATACATGTGATCGTTACCACCGACCAAGGCCGAGGCAGTGATTTTTAGTTAGTGCTTTCGCTGGTGTCTTTTTGTACAATTCCCCAGATTTGGGCTCCCCAATGCCAGCTCCCTGCTTAGTCATCGTCTGGGGAAACAGAACTTGCGGACAATTCGAACTTCTGCCATGTGACTGGGTCCAGACTCGTGATTGTGGCACTGCGCCATGTGATTTCCATGTCTGAGAATTGGCTGGTGGCTAATAAATTCGAACGTGGCTGCTTCAAGAACCTGATGGCGGATACGAAGTACATGTTTGGACCTTACGAGGACCAAGTAGACCAATTTAACAAATGAAGATATCCCTCATTTTGACAGTGCGATGTGCGAACCATGAAGTACGAAGTAAGCTCGTCCCCCCACGATGGCACGTGCAGAGCAATCCTCATTTCACATGTGCGAAATGTGGTCCAGGGTTGAGATTGGGAGATCTGGGGTTCGAAAGAAGGGATAGGCCAGGTGTATGTAGATTATGTACATCCCCTCTGTCCGAAACACAATCCAAAGGAAGCTCGATTCGTAATACATCGGCATCACCACAAATTGAAATTTCCGTCAATCCAACATATTTGGAGCCAAGCTGAACAAGTCATTGTCGCGAGCCATCTGGGCTCCTGCGCAAGGAGACGAGCGCCGTGTAGGGGAGTATCGTCCGCAGAGGGATCTAATTGACTCCCTAGGTCCTCTGAGTTTGTCGCTTGGCCGCATGTGAAGACACTCTGCTGGTCTGTATGTTAAAGCGGGTTTCCAAAGCTATGGCCCGTAATCCTCGTGCTGAGGCAGCGATACCCACCAAAAATGTCAACGTATTATTACGAAGTATAATACTTCGTACTTCGCAGCTTCCTGGGAGATCAAACCAGCTGTCAATGCTGTAAGCGGGCTGAGTTCGGAACCGACAAGCTAAGGGTCAATGAACGATTAAGGATGCAGAGTTTGTGCTTCGAGGTCTCTGGTGGGAATTGCTAGCCTCGATCTGAGTGGTTCCTCACCTGCTGCGGGACCCATCCCCATCACCGCGACGGGCGGCAAGGTGGCCAATCAAGACATCATAACCCAACTTCGTCTCCAGTCACAGGCATAGCCATCATGCTCAAGCAAACTCAGAAGATCTCATCGGTCACTTTCTATTTCTATTCAAAGCATCAATGGGATGCCACTACTCAGTAAGGGGGCAGGAGAATTCAGGGAGCTCCTGGTCAACTAAGTAGAGTACGAAGTTAGGTTGCTGGTGGCTGAAGGCGAACTCGACGGTTGCCATATGAGGAAAGCTCTTTACCCGCAGCGCCGCAGCCTGTCCGGATCACTGGGAGAGCTTAAGGAAATACTACTTCATAATAGCCATACCAGGCTGCGGCCCTTGTCGAGGTGTACTTCATTATTCATAGCACCATCAACAAATGGCTCGGACTGCGCAGCTCATTGTGCTTCGGATACTAATGAGCTCCCCTCGACTAGGCGAAGCTCTTCTCCTTCTTCAGAATGACCGCCTTTGCCCCGGCAAGGCTCCAATCTGGGAAATTTCCACCAACTTCCGTTCAGACGAAGTACAAGCAGCAACCACATTCTCAACTGCTGTCTTCGTACGAAGTTGGAGAAGAATGGCATGAGGGGACGCGGAGACAGGCTCGGCGGCTTGCGAAACCGGCTAGTACACTACTCGGTACCTGTAAGCTAGGTTGAACGTAGTTGGCAGGAGCCCCAGAAACTGCCATTTATGCACGCTGGTGGTCTTGCATCGGATGCAAGACGCGATGATTGTATACTATTTTCATTGATCCCTATCCCTGACAACTTGCGGCAAGGCTCTTCAGGGACGTCTGTATGAATGATGAAGTAGTCCAATAAAGGTAGGGATGCACCATTATACCGAGAGACTCCTCGATGTCGCGTTTCGTCTCTTGCCAGCGTCCTTTGTCCGCGGTACGAAGTAAGCTGGGATAAGTTCTGTGAATCCGAAGGAGCAAAAGGTACTTCGTAGGAACGACGACACAGTGCGCAATGCAGTCCCCATCTGTCTTAAGGTTGCTCACCAAGGTGCCAGTGGCATTTGATGAGAATACTCGTGGTCCTCGGCTCTTGACTTGGGAAATGAAGGCTTCTTGGTTGAGCAATTTGGGGCATAATCAAATAATACACTATGCGGTACACTAGGGCTGGGTGGGGTTAGGAAAGATGAAAAGGTAGGTAGTCACCTTCTTCGTCGTTTATGAGGTGCTACATCATCCCGAAGACCAATGGTGAAGTGGAATTAATCTTCGCCCGAGCAGTTTAGGATGAAGCAGTTGGAGCTATTACTTCGTACTTTGCGCAACCACAAAGCAAGCGACTTCAATCTTGGCGGGACTTGGTGGGAGTGATTGGCACGCATCAATTTCTAGAAGAAGACAGTATGGGCATACTGTATGAAAATGAAATTGATGTCTTGATTGCCGTTGTGCAGACTTTGTACGTAGTTGTAATAGGACTAGTTCTATGCAGTATTCTTGTGCAGAGTAGTGTCTGCCGTCCGGAATATGGTGTGGTATCCGGACCTTAAGCCAATCTCAAGTCATTGACGGAGATGGAGAACCTGGGATTGCTGTGGGCGACAGGGACTAGGGGTGATCAGTGCACCCCGGACCAGACCAAAGAAAGGTGGGTGTGATGGGGGCGCATCCGCTGCCAGGGTGCTGAGGTACTTTGACAGTTCACTTTGCCCGCCCAGTTATACCATACTCGCACTGTATAATGTACTTCGGCGGAAGTTGACCTTCAAGGGATGATAAATGTACCGAGAACTTGTGAAGCAGCACGGGTGAGTTATGAACGGCGTCAAATTCCAACACTTGAACAGGGTCTCCACGACAGGTACGAGTAGGAAGGGAAAACAAAATTGTCTCGTTCCTTACCTACTCGTATTGGCCAATGTACATATCTCCTCCAAAAATTGGATCGAATCAAATGTAATCTACATCGGGAGAATTGAGTCCAAGTATTTAAACTCCAAGCTCAAGCAGCAGGGGACAAGAGCTTCCAGTGACCAAGGGAGACTGCTAGCGCTCCTGAAGGTTCCCACTTGTCCTGTGGATAAGATCGATCAATCAAAGCTTGGTACAGCAGGCTCACCGACGATTTGCGGTGATTTGCATCGTCCAAACCCCCTCAATTGTACGAGGTAATGTACATAGTGTACATATACACGAAGTACACTGTGCACTAATTCGATATTTCCTCAGCCGTTCTCTGATTGTTCATTGATTGCTGGGCCGTATGGCACAGTGCAAATTCCCAAGAATAACTCTTTCTACGAGGACGAAGTACTTCGTACACATCGTCTTCGTACAATTTATTAGCGCTACAATTGGCACCGGATTGATTGAAGTGGCTCTTGCTAGTGCCCACTGCCCAAGGCGCCCAAGCATTTGATCAATTTTAGTGGCAGGATCTCTCCACTCTCATTCAATAGATTCACCAAATCGATCGTGCAATCAATTGCTGCCCTCCAAACAGCCAGAGTGAGCGCCGTTCCAGTGTTCCAGCGTTCCAGCGTTCCAGCGTTCCAGCTTCCCCCAATTCCCCGTTCCCCGTTCCCGTTCGGTCCGCCCTCGTTCAAGCGCCTTTCTCACTGGGAGCCTGGAGGAGAGAGACCAGTACAAGCAAATAGGCAAGACCCCTTGCCGACCACTCCCCAAGAAGGATAGTCATCTCGCTTCCTCAGCCTCTGATACGTCCACCATCTCCCTCCCGCCCATCACTTCTAGTGTATGCTTAATGTTCTTTCAATTCCCCTTCTGAACCTGCCATAATACATCAATGTGTACAAACCTTAGCATCGCGCTCCAGCATTCTCCCGAGACATTTCTCCTCTTCCCCATAAACCCTTCATCGAGCCTCGATCGCTGGCCAAACCCCACGAGTCTCACGTCGTCACTCCTTTGAAAGTGCGGGGATCAGGTCGTTTACTCGCTGACCAGCTCCTCTCCTTCTCGTTACTCTACACAGGCTTGGCCTGGCCCGGCCTTTTGTTGGTGCACTGCACACAGTCTGCACTGGAGCCCGACACACCACCTACCCTCGCCTTGCCGGCCTCATATATTCCGCGCGTCGGAAACCGGGCACGATACAATTGTCGAATGCACAAAGCCCCCGACAATTTGACACTTCGCTCCTTTCTTTACCATTGAACGAGCCTGCGCGGGTTCTATTTTCAACCGTTTCGCATTTTTCCCTTGCCCCATCTGGTTGGAATCTGTGTCGCGACCAGCCACTTTTTGGCTCAAGGCTAGCCGGCGTTTAGGGGGTTGGACGATCTTGGTAAATTGTCCAAATTACGTGAAGAGGTGAGCCTTCCCTTTCCTACTTTCCGTTTTCGCCAAACCGCCCCTTTTGTCGCCTCAGTTCCCCCCAGCCCTCCTGCGACATTATTTCGGCCACTGCCTAGCCGCGGCCATTCTTCCTTTTGTTCTTTTACGCATTCTAGCCACGACATCGTTCGAGCACGTCGAACGTCCGTCGGGCACGTATTTTTGCGCGCTCCTCGGTCGTTGCCCAGTACCACCTCCACGCCGCAGTCCACTGCAGCACCTGCCAGTATTGCCAGAGTTGGCGCATTAGTACCCGCGTGACAAGCAACATTCTTGATGCCTTACATTCGAGCTTAAAACCACGCGCCATTCCAATCATCTATTGGCGTCATCGATATTTGTTGGACGCTCCGATGCTAATTTAATCGATCGGACTCTTTGTTAGTTAACGGCGACGAAGCGTGATTGCTCTCACAAACAAAAGAGCGATATGCCTCAGGAGACAGAGCCCCTTGCAACCGATCAAAACACACAGCAAACGACAGGTAAAGGAAGAGCATTACTACACGTGCCGTCCAGGACATCTTCCCAGAAACACCAGTCTTCGCCGACGGCTTCCGGATTGAGCGGCGCCACGGCCAACGATTCACGCCAGAGCCTCGGAGATCTCTCCAAAGAATCAGCAAGCATGCGGAGCCGACAACGCAACGGAAGCGCCTCCAGTCGTCGGTCTGGTGCTGACACAGAGCCTGCATCTACTCCCATTAATTCTCAGCCCAGCTCGCCCGCCGCGGCACCCCACAAGAAGAAGAAGAGCGGTGGCCTCCTGTCCCTTCTGGGCTGCTGTGGCGTCCCAGATACGACGAACAACGGGGAGGGGAGCGAAGAGAACGTGCACAAGCTTGACAAGCTGCCAAACCGGCCAGGATCATCCTCGCGTCCGACAGCCCACACTCCCCCCGACCAACAGCCGACGGTGAACGTTAACAAGGCTCGGCTGAACGAGAAGGCTCCAGCGACGACCGAGACGCCACGAAAGGACTCCGCGGCGAAGGATAAGAGGGCTTCTAACACGAGCACGCACGATCAGTCCACCGTAGGTGGAGAGCGACCGGAGAGGGAGTCCAAGCAATCCATCATTCCTCCGCCGTCAGTCCAGGTCCAGCCACCAAACAACGGATCGACAACGGAGCCCCCCATCGGGCTAGATCCAAGCGTGGCTGGTGATACGAAGGATGAGGAGGGTGATATCAAGATGGCCGATGCTGTAATTGAGGAACCTCAACCACAACATCAAGAACAACAGCAGGATGAGCAACTGCCCCAACCAGAGGAGCAGCAGCAGCAGCAGCAGCAGCAACAACAGCAACAACAAGAAGAAGAACAAGTCGGGCAAGAGCCCAACACCGACGAACCCGTGCCACAAATACCGCCTCCTCCTCCTGGACCGAGCCCCTCTATCACACCGCCCATCCACGACCTTTCCGAGCCATCTGACTTCGCTCCAGAGCCCCGGCAAATCTCGTTATTACCACCCATTCGACCCGAGCACAAAGGAAGGAAATGCCTGGTACTCGATCTCGATGAAACCCTTGTTCACAGCTCCTTCAAGGTATGAGACGATTTCCTTTGTCGCAAATTGCCTTTCAGCACCCGTAAAGGTCCCATGGTTGAACTTGCAACTGACTCTTTTTCCTCTCCTTTCCTTCCAGATCCTACATCAAGCCGACTTTACGATCCCAGTAGAGATCGAGGGCAATTACCACAACGTCTATGTCATCAAGCGACCTGGTGTAGATGAGTTCATGAAGAGGGTAGGAGAACTCTACGAAGTTGTCGTTTTCACGGCCTCTGTCTCCAAGGTATGTGCATTCCTCGATGCGCCTCGCATTAACTACGCCTTCGTGGTGCATGAGCCAGCTATCTAACTGCTGGGAACGACAGTATGGCGACCCTCTCTTGGATCAACTCGATATCCATAACGTTGTCCACCACCGGCTCTTCCGCGAGTCCTGCTACAACCACCAAGGCAACTACGTCAAAGACTTGTCGCAAGTCGGACGAGACCTTAAAGACACTATTATCATCGACAATTCTCCTACTTCTTATATATTCCATCCACAACACGCTCTGCCGATAAGTAGCTGGTTCTCAGATGCGCATGATAATGAGCTTTTGGATCTTATCCCTGTCCTTGAAGATCTAGCCGGACCCAACGTACGGGATGTCAGCCTCGTTCTCGACGTCACTCTCTAAGAGTATACTATTTTTTTTTCTCGTTTTATTACTACGGCATATCTTTGATACCACAGTTGGGCGCAGTTCCTCGCCGACAGAAAGAAGAAAAAAGAAGTTCTTATCATTGGCTCCCCGATCATAGCGAGAGGCGTTTGGTTGAAAGCTTTGATTCCGAAATGTAGACACTTGTTGTCTTAATGTCTATATATTTAAGCTGCGCACAAGGGTCGACTGCGAGTCTGGATGGTCTCTGGCAGTTATCTGTGGACAGCACCACGAGTTGGATTTTCTTTTTTAGTATGGCGAGGAAAGAAATAGTCCTGGAGATGCACTTTTACGAAAACGGACTGGGTCCTCGGGCGGCTTTTATAGTGCCTCATTCGAGAGCAGCTTCTTCTGGGAGCAAAACAGGATGCGATGCGGCTTGGTTCTGCGACGGCGGGTAGACATAAGCTGGGCGGCCTAGTAGCTATTCAGGCGCTGAGCCATGAGCTCTATAAAAGCTCCTCCAGCATTCTCATCCTCGCAAAGGACCCACCGACATATGCGCAGTTCTCCTGCCCTCGGAAGGGTCGCATCTGAGCCCTCGGACATTGCCTTTGACGAGGCATTACTCGATATCTCACGAGAGATGACACGCGTGAGGTAGACTGAGCTGGAAACCATCTGGGTCATCTTTCTATTCCCCCACTTCGACCTTTGACCTTACACACCTACCTAGTTCTCCTTTGTCTTCTTCAACTCCGATTCCCCATCCCATGTCTGTATCTTTCGACCTGTTACCCCAATTCCTTCTTTTGACCATTTCCTTTCCTTTTTCCCCCCCTTTTCCTTTTTTTCTTTGTCTGTTCAAAAATTTCATCACATAATACCCTTTCCCCCCTACTTGCACAGATTTTTCTTTTTTCTTTATTTTTGCGAGCAGGAAACACGGGGGGCCGAGCCGATGAGCGAGGAAGAGGAGAGAGTTTGTATGTTTGAAGGGAGTTCTTTTTCTTCTTCTTTTTTCTTTCATGTTTTATTTCTTTGTTCGGTATTTTGTTCTTAACAAACGGCAAAATATGTTTGTGTGCTTGGAGTTGAGAGCGCTAGACTAAAATATATTATAAGATTCTATGCCACTTGAAGAATGATGTTGCCATCGTAACAATGGGTGAGATGGTGGGATCGGATGAAGCTGAAGAAAGGAGGATGGTGTTGATTCTTGATCCAGGTCGGGCGTGATGATATCCTCGAGTGATGTGAAATTGGATAGGCTTGATGTTTCCCTTGGGGAAGTAAATAGATATCATTGATCCCTCGAATACAACATCAATGAAGCTCCAAACCTCATTCGCCTTGAACCTTGACGAGAATGAGCTCGCTAATTCAGAGCTGTGCCCGTGTTCCGCGGCAAATCCTCGGGTTATCTGAAATTGCTCTCCTTGATGCGTCGCCCAAGACACAAAAACGGCAAGTTCCGTCCCAGAAGCTCCCAGCGTGATGCAGCGTGGCCTCAACTGTGGATTTTGCCAGCCATCAACCATTCTCCTTCCCCAGTGATCAATTGATACTTCCCACCACCCTTTTCAACGCCATCAACGACCAACCGACCTCGTCTCCTCATTTCTTTTTTCCATTCTGTCATTTTCGATCTTGGACCTGAGAATCCTGCAGTGATCTCAGATCTGATTTCTTCGTTGTTATAATTCATCGTCCCTTTTAATACCCCCTTTTTCTTTCCCTTCAAAATGGTAAGTTCGGATCGCGCAAGGCCCTATGTGACGCGAATCGCATTCCTCGATATCCATCAATCCAAAAAGAAAACATGCAGATGATGGCTTGGAAGACGGTTTGAAGCTAACACTCTTAAACAATAGTCCTCCCCCCGTGCTTCGTCTCCCGCCGGCGCCGCCACCGGCTCCAACGTCCGACCCGCCTCCCCCTCGGTTCCCGGTGGTCCCAGGACCGTGATCCGTCGAAGGGCGGCTGCCGACCAGAAGGAGAAGATTGCGAATGCGCGACCTAGCAGCACTCGTGCCGCGGGCGCTGGTGGCAGCAGCAGCACCATGCTGAGTATGTTTTTCTTCCTCCTTTTTATATCCCGACGGTGCCTTAGTGGAAAGGTTTGTGGAGAGGAAACGTGGAGGGCGTTTACTAATGTTGGGTTTTTGGATAGGGCTGTATACCGATGAGTCTCCCGGCCTCAAGGTTGATCCCGTCGTCGTCTTGGTTCTGTCTCTGGTCTTCATCTTTAGCGTCGTCGCTCTGCATAGTAAGTTGTCTTTCCCTGATGGTGTGTGTATTCGTGTGTATATCGTTTCTTTTGCTGACACCCTATGTCCTATAGTCATTGCCAAGATCACTCGCAAGTTCTCCAGCTAAACTTGCTGGAAACATCTACCTGCCAGTACGAACGATAGGAGCAGTAGTCCAGGGGTATTCATTCTCCTTATGAGCACGACCGGGCTTAAAACACAATGCTTGAAAACCACATATACTTTGATATATCGGCGAGCAGGGATCGGCGTTTTCATCTTTGGGGAAACAAGGATAAAGGGGAAACATAAATGAAACAAAAAACACAACGACGCATCAAGGCTGCTCGTGCTTGTGGCTGAAATGCTGTGGACGCGTGGTCCACGTCTGTGGGTGAGGTGTGGTGATTGTTGGTAGCCCAGGGCTGATTGATAACGGGGCTATGTACAATACATGAAATGGTAGTCTAGGTTCTAGGTTTCTTATCAAGGCTGCTATGATGATTATTATTTTATTATTATTATTTTATTTCTTTTTGGTTGAAAATAATGGTCGTCGTCAAGGCCAATTTTGTTTGTTGCTTCGTAGTGGCATTGATCTTCTGGCTAAAACGGTGAACATCTGCGATTGAATTGATTCGCGGCCTCCTGCCCATGTGCCTCGACGGACAATGCCACCACCATTTGATCAATATCTCCCAATAATGCAGAGAGCGAATCAAAGGCAACGAGCTAGACATAGACTCGTACGGGCCCGGCCGGCAACGATATTGTGCCTGGCGCCATTACGTACGTGATTCGAGGCATCGAGGCTCAACCCGAGGCTCGAGTCTATCAGATCGAATCAGTTTCTATATATAGGACACACTCGAAGGGCGTGACTCCATGAGGCTCTTCGGCTGCCCCTAAATCGGACTTGAGGGCTCCACAGACGGGGGCATCAATCAAATGAATGGGGAACGGAGCTCTTGTGGATACAGCTAGTTGGTGTAGGTGTTAGGCATTCATTTTCTTATTGTTCGGCATAACAAATAAGGATATTCATTTAGTCCCTTGCCCTTGATATTGATATCGTAGAGTCCTCGGATATCACAGCGCTTTCGCGTATTCGTCGCATCGGACAACAGGCGATCAGGAGAAGTGCCATTCTCAAGAGGGTAAGACGACCGATCTAAGTCGTCGATTTGATCGATGTTGCGATCGTCAGCCACACTTGAGCCAATAACAGGGACAGCTAAACACCGAACATCCTGGTGCCTCGCTCCCTGGTGGTGAACTTCCGGAACCTTACTGGGAGCTGGCGTGCTCGATTGCTGGGACGAAAACGTCATGGACCGGCCGCAGCAGCGCAATGCCTGCAGTAGTACTTCGTACTTCGTAACAGTTTGGAACTTGTGCCTTGTCCTCCACGTCCCCGCCAAACAATATGAACCAAACCAAACCAAACCAATCCTGTGCCCCACCAAAGACGGGGCACCTCACAGATGCTGGGATCTTCTGTAGTGAGACTGGAAACAACTTTGGTACAAATACATACAAATGGGAGCTTTCAGGCACCTTGTTTCCCTCATCCGCGTATTGTCCGTATTTCATCGTGCTTGCCCCGGCGGCTTGGATTGTTCGACTAATTTTCCGCTTCTATTTTTTCCCCCTCTTTCTTCTCCCGAGAAGTACATCCCTGGATTTGTTTCCGCCCTACCACTGCGCACTTCGCATATATTTCCGGGCCAAGCCTTAACTCAAGCCCATCCTCAACCTCATCGACATCTTAAAATCATCCAGCCCCCCCCCTTCCCGCTTACCCTGATAGCTCCCGATCTCTTCGTCTGTGAGGGGAGCTTGGCTCTCCGAACAGCAACCCCCCAATATCATGACTCAAAATCGTGGAGACCGGCCGGGATTGCCCTGGGATGCGCCTCCCCCGACGAGGGTTAGCATGGATGTCCAGGCGGCGTTGGTGTCTGATGGGTTTAACATGCCTGATCTAGAGGCGGCGAGAGATGCTCCCCCGCCTTATGGAGATCTGCATGATCAGCTACAGTTTTCTCAGCCTGGATTTGAAGCTGGAGCGAATGTTACCGGTATGAACTTGACTTGTCTTGGCCCAAAGTTTTGCCTCGAGTCCTCCTCCTTAGCTCCGGACTGTTGGAGATCGTTGGACCGTCTGGTATAACCTGGGTTGTAACCTTACACAGAGGGACTAGGAATTGCTAACGTGACGGTCCTGTTTGTTTTGTTCCGGTATAGACGATGGTCGTGTCAACATCAACATCAATCAGAAAAGTAGGAAATTTGCAGACTTGCTCGGTCATACCCTCCGAGCCCAAGTCGCCGCGGATGCCGCTGCCGCTGCCGCCATCCCCCAAGCCCCCGTTACGCCGGCCTACATTCCGCCGACTCTCGGCGGTCAGCCCGGCCAGACTCCACCGCCCAGACTCAACGTCGTCATCCAGATCGTCGGATCACGCGGCGACGTCCAGCCCTTCGTCGCGCTCGGCAAAGTCCTCAAAGAGACATACGGACATCGCGTCCGTCTCGCCACGCACGCCACCTTTCAGACTTTCGTCGAAGAGAATGGCCTCGAGTTCTTCAACATCGGAGGCGATCCCGCCGAGCTTATGGCCTTCATGGTCAAGAACCCCGGCCTGATGCCCGGTCTCGATGCGCTTAAGTCTGGAGAGGTGAGCAAGAGGAGGAGGGGCATGCAGGAAATTCTCATGGGCTGTTGGCGGTCCTGCATCGAGCCTGGAAACGGGCTGGGACCGGCGATGCCGGCCCATAGGAAGGGCTTGGAGATGAACTATGATGAGGTTACGCTTCCTGGGAATCCGAAAGATAGTCCCTTTATCGCTGATGCTATCATTGCTAACCCCCCGAGCTTTGCGCATATTCATATTGCGGAGAAGCTTGGCATTCCGCTGCACCTTATGTTCACGTAAGATCAATGTCAAATGTCCCCTTTCGACTTAGTCGTTCGTGATGCTAATGAATATTTTTGCAGGATGCCTTGGTCACCGACTCGCGCGTTCCCCCATCCGCTGGCTAACATTCAGTCTTCGAATACCGACGACGTCATGACCAACTATATATCCTATGCGCTTGTCGAGATGATGACTTGGCAGGGCCTGGGAGACGTTATCAATCGATTCCGAACTACTGTTCTTGATCTGGAACCTCTATCGTTAATTTGGGCTCCTGGCCTTCTCACAAGACTGCAGATTCCTTATACATACTGCTGGTACGTACACCACCGTTAGCTTTGATGAAATCCTCCCCTCTCCAGATGAAGTACTAAACGCTGCAGGTCTCCGGCTCTCATCCCCAAACCCAATGATTGGCAACGCAATATCGATATCTCCGGCTTCTTTTTCCTCAATCTCGCCAATGCTTACACTCCGGACCCGGCTCTCGTCGAGTTCCTAGAGGCTGGTCCGCCGCCAGTTTATATCGGGTTCGGCTCCATCGTTGTCGACGACCCCAACGCACTGACTCGCCTCATTTTCGACGCCATCCACCTCGCCGGTGTCAGGGCTCTCGTATCCAAGGGATGGGGAGGACTCGGGGCGGATGACGTTGGAGTTCCCGATGGAGTGTACATGATTGGAAACTGTCCCCACGATTGGCTTTTCAAACACGTTTCCTGCGTCGTCCACCATGGTGGCGCTGGTACATCGGCCGCCGGCATCTACGCCGGCAAGCCCACGGTCGTTGTACCGTTCTTCGGCGACCAGCCGTTCTGGGGTGCCATGATTGCGCGGGCCGGAGCAGGCCCGGAGCCCGTACCTTATAAGGATTTAACTGCCGAGAAGCTTGCCGGGGCTATCAAAACGGCCCTGAAGCCTGAAACGGCGGACAAGGCCCGCTCTCTCGGCGAAAAGATCCGCGAAGAGAAGGGTGCTGATCTCGGTGGAAAGAGCTTCCACGATCAACTTGACCTCAAGACGATACGCTGTTCGCTCGTGCCGACTAGGGTGGCAGCTTGGAGGGTGAGGCGGACAAAGGTTATCCTCAGTCCCTTCGCGGCAGAGACACTCGTGCGAGAACGCATTATTCAATACTTCGACTTGAAGCTATGGCGACCGCGAGAATACAACACGGAGGGCCAGCCTTGGGATCCCATATCGGCCGTTACTTCGTCGCTTCTCATGGATATAAGCGAGCTTGCTATGGCCGTCGCCGATTTCCCTCGCGGCATCTTCCAATCCTCGAAGGATTCGAAAGATGCTGGGAGCTCGTCTGGGTCATCACATGGTCGGCCGAGTAAGTCGGCGGACATGAGCAGTGGTACTTTGGTCACCGTGCCCTCGACAGCCACCACTACCGCGGAGTCGGTCGTCCCGGGATATGTTGAATTGCCCAGTCCTATTCCCGGAGAGCCGCAGCCGCCGGTTGAGTTACCCGGGGATATACCAGTGCTTCCATCCGAACAAACTGGGCTCCGTGGCAGCGGGTCCGGTGATTTGCCTGCTTATGCCACTGATATCTCCCGGCTAGAACCGGCCAGCAGACCGACAACTGCGGGATCTGGACTGAGGGACGGACACCCATCGCCGACGACCCCAGATAGAACGGCATCTAGCCTAACCGCCCCATTGGTCACCGTGACTAGTGACCCAACAAGCGAGAGCTCCGCGGGACCATCCTCCCGCTCCCCTCTCCGTTTCCCTGGAAGTCCTCTCCTGCGTGGACGGAGCACGAGTCCGTACGGTCGGCCGCAGTCGTCCCACGACGAGAACCCTTACCGGGACGTCAACATCGAGGACTTGCGCGGCGCCGGCACCAGCGTGCGCAGGATCGTGACCACGGGTGTGAAGTCACCCATGAACTTTTGCCTTGGTCTCGCCAAGGGCTTTAGGAACGTACCGAAGCTGTACCACGACGACACTGTCCGACCGACGGAGAAGGTTACTGGCTTGGCCAGCGGGTTCAAGGTGGCGGGTAAAGAGTTTGGACTAGGCTTGTATGATGGGTTCTCCGGTCTAGTTACGCAGCCGATCAAGGGCGCTGAGAAGGAAGGGGGAATGGGCTTTATTAAGGGGGTTGGCAAGGGTTTTAGCGGTGTTATTGTGAAGCCTGCGGCTGGTAAGTGACGACTACTACTACTGCTACCCTGCCAACTTCCTCTTGACAGATGTGGTGTGGGCTACTGTCCCTATTGTCCGCTGCTAACGTGTGTGTGTAGCTCTTTGGTCTCTTCCTGCGTACACGATGCAGGGCGCATATGTGGCGATGAAGAACCGGTTCGCGAAGAGCATGCAAAACTATATCATCAGCTCTCGCATGATCCAGGGAGCTGAGGCCTTTGGGGCGGCAACTCCGGAGGAGAAGGCGGAGGTTTTGACGGCGTGGAGGAATTCCAAGTATGACCTCAAGGAATTATACCAGCGCAAGCTCAAGGAAGCGAAGGAGGCCAGAGAAGCCAAGGACGCACAGTCCCATGGAGATGGTAACGCCATGGACCGCGCGGCGTTCGATCGCCACCACCACCAGCATCACCACCACCTTCACGCCGACGTCGCGGCGCTGCTATCGCCCAAGTTTGGCAACGACTCGATCGGGCACTTCGACGCGCACGGGAAGAGGCTACTCAAGGGCAAGCAGGCGTGGCGACGGAACCACATCGAGGCGGACATCGAGCAGCATCCCAACCACGACGAAGAGTTCGAGAGGGCCATCCAAGCGTCGATCCGTGAGACGTCACGAGGCGACCCAGAGGAAGACCTTATGATCGAGCGGGCAGTGCGCGCCAGCGTGTCGGAGTTCCAGAGACGTGGCGGCCCTCTACCGCATCCACAGATGGTGGACGTGAAGCGGCCCGAGGGCCCATCGGGGGCGGATCCGGAGGAGGCTGATCTCGAGATTACGGACGAGGAGTATCAGGCGCTTATTGAGAAGGCGATACAGCAAAGCATAGCGCTGCATGCGGCCGGACTCGCCGAGGGCGGTCATTACGGTCACGGTGCGAGTGATACCGAGGACGAGGAGTTGAGACGGGTTCTCGAGCGATCGAAGACGGACCTGTCAACTCACGGGGGAGACGAGAGCTCAGACGACGAAGACCTCAAGAAGGCGATTGAAGAGTCAAAGACGAACGTTTCGGAGCAGCCGCAGCGGCAGCACCTGGATGACGACGACGAAGAGCTGAAGAAGGCCATCGAAGCGTCCAAGGAGGCGGCAGCGCAGCGCACGGACGCCCACGCCGAAGAAGAGGAGATGCTCCGACGGGCGATCGAGGAGTCCAAGGCGGCGCACCGGGAGGAGGCGAACCGGGCGGCGGTGGCCAGGACGGAGGAGGAGATCATCCTCGAGTTCGTTCGGAAGCAGAGTCTCGCGGAGGAGGAGTTTCGGAAGTTGAAGGCGAAGGAGAAGGGGAAGATGAAGGAGGAGCCGAAGACGAGGGAGGAGGTGGAGGTGGAGGAAGAGTATGAGGATGATGACGAGGAGCTGAAAAGGGCGCTGGAGATGAGTTTGGGGATGGATGAGGAGGGATCTAGTAGGGCGGGGCCTTCGAATTTGGGTTGATGTATTTTTTTCGTTTTGGAAAGATTGGTTGTTGAGTTTTTATAGATATACCCGATTTTTTTTTGGAGGTAGTACGCGATGGATAGGATACCGATATACGAACCGCAAGCTTGGGAAAGATGGATTTATTATTTTCTTTTTGAAATACTGTTGAATTTAAAATAATCGACATGAGATTTGATATCAGTTAAGTAGAAATCAATCGCAAATACGCCATTATAACGCCCCCAGAGTCCTTCTCAAAAGGGGTGTAGGATATGTACGATCTAAGAC
>JUDQ01000038.1:43504-55991 GCA_000812075.1 Scedosporium aurantiacum
TCCGTCGCTGCCAAGTGGCTTGAGGAGAAGCTCAAGTTGTAACAATATATATATCTTTGTTATTATGATGAGAATGGGTGTTTTCGTGGATTAATTTGGAAGAACAAAAAAAAAAGGAATGAGATATATATCCCTCTCATATCTTGTGATTTTAGAGTGTGTCTAGGGAGAAGACTGGGAAGGGAGTTTTCGTCGGGAAGGAGACGAACTGTAAATATAAAACAATGTTAAAAACAAGAAAAAAACATTGGCGGCACTCGTCATCTCTCAAGCTAAGTGAGCGTCTGCCTCATGGTGAAAGAATCGGGTATATTCTATATCATGGGAGAGAGACAGAGCCAGTCCCTTTTCCCCACTTCCATGTTCTTTTTTTTGCTCTCTATCCATGTTTTTCAGTTTCCCGCTATTTATACAAGTTTCTTTACAACATTTCGAACCTCGACGCCTCTTGAAAGGGAGAGGGAGAGGAGAGGAAAGAGGTAGTTTCACACCAAAGCCCCAGCTAATACAAAAAAAGAAGTAGAAAAAAATAATAAAAAAAATAAAAAGGTCGTTTCTTTTTTTGTTTTACAGCGTGAACATGACGCTAGCATTCTGGTAATAGCTCAACAGGGGATTCTCCCCCGTGCGCGTCTCGGTATCCTCGACGAAGGCCCAGCGGCGCATGTATTCCTCGTGCGTGAGCACGCGGGTCAACTTTCCGGTGATGGCGCGGTAGATCGACTCCGTGATTTGGAAGTCTGTGGGGAAGAGGATGTCGAAGTAGCCTTGGTGGACCTGGTTTCACGTTTTCTGTTAGAATTACAATTTTTTCTCTTCTTTTTCTCTAACGAATGCATGACAATAAATAGAAAAAAAATAAGAAAACATACCAAGGGCGTCCGCACGGGAATCATCCTCCTCTCGAACCGAGTCTGCACAACGGGGGCGTTTAACCCCTTGATAGCCTGAGGGAGGGAGTGGAAATCGGAAGCAAGCAGCCTATGCGCGGGGAAGTACCTCTCCAAGACCTCGAAGAACTGCAGGAGCCGCGTGGGGATGTATTCGGGTTCGGAGAGGTTCCCCGCCAGGGGCATATTCTTCTGCAATTTCCTCAGGAAAGGGTGCGAGGGGTAAGGGCGTGGGTAGCGACCGCCGGTGGCGACGTGGCGGACGCGGAAGAAGCGCGCGGCGACGGGGTCGAGCTCGGGGGTATAAAACTCGTAAAACTCGCCGTCGGAATCGACGAGGACGACGGCCTGCATGGGCGCCTCGGAGTCGAGATCGTAGCGGATGCCGTCGTGGGGAAAATTATCCCAGACCTCCATGGCGAGGAAGAAGCAAGGGGACGGGACGCTCTCCCTCCAGTCGAAGATGGACTTGTTGATGATCTCGACCTTGTCGGCGTGGTCGCCGGCGAGGTTCTTCGCCTGCAGCGCCGCCAGGGACGAGGAGATCTCTATGACGCGGTACTTTGTGCGGTCGTAGACCGAGGGGTCCATGTCGCGGATGTAGTCGAGGATGTTGCGCATGAGCGTGCCGCGCCCGGCGCCCATCTCGTAGATGATGAGGTCGTGGTACGGGTACGAGGTGAGGTGGTAGTTGGCGACGAGGTACCGCGCGATGGCCTCGCCGTAGTAGGGGCGGAAGAGCTCGGTCGGCGTGTGCCAGAGCTGGCGCGTGGGGTTCACGACGCCTTCGGCCGTGTCGAGGCGGTCTTCGAATTCGGTGTAGCGCCGGCTTAGCTCGGAATAGAACTCGATGTTGTCGCGCATGGCGGGGAAGTCGAAGGGCTCGCCGGGGCTGAAGATGACGGCTTCTTTGGAGAAGTAGCCGTAGTGGGGGTTGTATAGACTGTCTACGTAGGTGGTTTAGTGATTCCAGTGTATTTTAGAAGTTCTCTTGGGGGACCTGCGAAGAAGGTCTTCTTCCCACTCCAAAAAAATCCCAAGCACTCACCCTCTATAAAATCCCGGAGCAGCATCTTAACCCTCCTCGGCCTCTGCTTATGCGTCCGCAAATCCTTCGCCGTCACCATGGGAAAAGTCTCAAACTCCGATATCCTGTCTTCCGGCAATAGATCGCTGCGCTGCTGCCACCGCCCATCGTTCCCCTTCTTGTCCTTGCCGCCCGCCGCCGCCGCAGCAGTCGCGGCGGCGGTTCTCCGGGAGGACATGTGACGCCGGCATGGGTCTGCGGCGGTGGTGCTGCGCCAGGGGCCAGTCGGCTTTATCCTCGAGAGCGACCGTCTACTAGCTGCCCGGCAGGCCGGTTGTCGAAAGAGTTGCCGGATGAGGCCGGCCATAATCGGGGAGTCCATTCCTCATCCGTCATGTGTCATTGGAAGCATGACTGGCTGGGGGGAGGTGGGAGGAGGACGAAGGAGAGTCGGTCGGGGATTTTTCAGAATAATGGGCAACTTTTTGTTTTCCCTTTTTGGGATTGGTTCTTAGGGAATTTGGGGATATCCTTAGCTTTGAGCAAGTTTGCTTAGTCACAAATGGAAATTCACATTGAATGAAATACTTCGTACTTCGTACCTCGTGCACTATTCCTGCAATCGTTCGAAGACGTCATCTCAGATTTTTGAAGTTCTCCTGACTAAGCTCATAAGCTCTCCCTTCCAAGCTTCAACATGAGAATACATTGATCTTGTTCTCTCGTGATTTTCTCGCTCTACAATTCACAAAACCAGGCCATGGTGGAATAAGAAGAAACACCACCCGATAATGTCCTTAAGCGACCATCCCAAGGCCTATGGCACAGCCGCCATAACACTGGCCTTCGTCACAGGCGTCCTCGTCACGCTCGGCTTCAAAGACGTCTACCCTGACCTCGAGAACCGATACCAGCAGCGCCGCCGCCGCCGACAAAGACGAAGAAGCACGACAACCCTAACAAGGCAAGAATCCGACGCGCGCCGCGACAGCATCTTCTTCTTCGGTGGCCCATTCGGCGGCGGCCCCGTGACGCTGCAGGACCACGAAGCCGTCGAGGTCGACATATCCGCCATCGTCGAGGGCCTCGAAGGGTGCATAGGGAACACGCCGCTGGTCAAGATCAAGAGTCTCTCGGATGCCACGGGAAGGGAGATATTAGCCAAGGCCGAATTCCTCAACGGCGCCGGAGGAAGTCCCAAGGATCGCGTGGCCCTCAACATGATCCAGGTCGCCGAGGAGAAGGGTCTGCTCGTGCCCGGCCGCGGGGATACGATATACGAGGGTACGGTGGGGAGCACGGGGATTTCGCTGGCGACGTTGGCTAGGGCGAAAGGTTACAGGGCGCACATCTGCATGCCGGACGATCAGAGCAAGGAAAAGTCGGATCTGCTGAGACACCTGGGTGCCGTCGTCGAGCGCGTGCCCGTTGTGCCGATTACGTCGCCAGGCCATTTCGTCAATCTCGCTAGAACGCGCGCCAGGGAACACGAGGCCGTTCATGGAGATGGGAGCGTGGGGTTCTTTGCAGATCAGTTCGAGTCGGAGGCGAATTACACGGCGCACATCAAGACGACGGGACCGGAGATATTTTCGCAGACGGGAGGAGATATAGACGCCTTTATCGCTGGCGCGGGGACGGGAGGGACGATATCCGGCGTCGCCAAGTATTTAAAGGAGGAGATGAAGCTCAACAATGTGAGGATTATCCTCGCGGACCCGCAGGGAAGCGGGCTGTATAACAAAATTCGCCACGGCGTCATGTACTCGTCCACCGAGAAGGAGGGCACTCGGAGACGCCAGCAGGTCGACTCCATGGTCGAGGGCGTGGGCATCAACCGCATCACGAATAACTTCGAGGTCGGGAGGGAACTCATCGATGACGCCATCAAAGTAACGGATGACCAAGCTGCTAGGATGGCGCGGTGGCTCGTCGAGAATGACGGCATCTTCGTGGGTAGCAGCAGTGCTGTTAACTGCGTCGCGGTTGTCACGGCGGCCATGAAGCTACCGCCTGGGAGTAGACTAGTTACCTTGCTTTGCGATTCCGGGACGCGCCATGTCAGCAAGTTTTGGAAACATATCGGGGAGATGGGGCTGGAGGAGGGTGATGAAGGCGCCGACCTCTTTACAGCTGTGGGAATAGATGTATCATCAAAAGCTAAATAAATTCTTGTATACTTCTCGGCATGTTAGAGGAAGGAAAAAAAAAAAAATAATAATTGCAACGTGAGTCTGCCTTTGCAAGAGCTGGATTGAATCTATGTAACAGAAAAAAGTAGAAGGTTGGCTTTCAAAAGCCAAAACGGAGCGAATTTCAGTGTCACTCATGCTCATGCTCATGAGCTCCTGTCCTCACTCGTTTCTTAAAAAGTAAACCACCCCTTGGCCTAGGGCACCTGATCCTGCCGGAACTCCTCGCAGTGAAACTCATCGGGATGAGGATAAAAGAAAATAAAGGAAAAAAGAAGAAGAAAAAAGAAAGAGAAGACAAAAACCAAACAGATGCAATGTTCCGGTGAGACGTGAAAGGAAGTCGTCATCTCGTCATCATTGCTCGAATCGCATCACAAAGAGGGAGAGGGAAAAAAAGACAATGGGAAGAAGAGAATAGACAATAGAAAAGTGTAATAAGCATCTCCAACATTAAAAACCCTACCCTCACAGCCTAATAAGCTGCCGGGGCTGATAGGGTTTACGAAAACTAGGTTACAATTAGCTTCTAGATCGAATGTCTCTCGAAGACCGCAAAGAAGAATTCTCACCTTCCAGTTGTGGCCGCAGACGGTGCATTCGCAAAAGGTCGTCATCGGCTCGTCGGCACTGCGCGTCTGCGCCTGGTGGTACGAAACCTTCCTCTGACCGCACCTCGAGCACTTGAATTCAGCGGTAACGCTCTTCTCCAGCATGGGCACCTGCGCCTTCTTCATATTCTCCTTCTCATACAACTCGTTCGTCTTGCGCTGCTCGGACGACAGGAGTTCCTCGTCACTCATCGACACGAACCGGTCCGGCGAAATCCCCCCCGACATGACGCGGCGACCGAGTTCCGCGTTCGTCTTATTCTTCAAATTCTGGAACAGCGAGCGAATCTTCTTGCCGTAGTCCTTGTTCTTCTCATCGCTTCCGTGCAGCCGGAACGCCGCATCCTCGACGGCGACGGCCTTGGCTAGCACGACATCCTGGTGATCCGTCGACCGATACGCGAGACCGTTGTACATGAGCTTGATGCAGTTGTTGCGAATATCCGACTTGGTCCTCTTCGTGTCGACCTTGTCCGTCTCAGCGCGCCGCTTCTCGGGATCGCCCTGGTACTTCTTGGAAGCGCCGGCGCTCGAATTAGCCGTCGTGGCTGCCGAGGGGGCCGGCGACGCGCGAGAGGCTGGGGATCCCATCTTTGCGTGCTTGGCTTTGGCGAGTTTTTCTTGCTCGACGAGTTTTCTCCATTTTGAAACCAGCTGGGCGGCAGCGGCGGCGATTTCCTTGTTTTGGTGAGATCGAAGCTTGCCTACGAGGACACCGGCTCGGGTCGCCTACGTAATGGAATCGGATTTTGTCAGTAAAAAGTGTACGGATGTTTTCCCAAAATTTGACAATCTGGCTAAAAAAAGCGGGAAAAAAAAGAAGTCGCTAAACAAAGCTGGAAGATTTCTTGTGTTGGCCATGCGGGCAAAAAAAAAAAAAAAAAAATAGGAGGCTCATAGGAACGAGGTGAGAACCATACCCGAAGCATCTCCTCTGTTGGGGCAGCATCATCCTTCAACGTCTTCAATAGAGCCAGGGCATTGGCAGCAGGTTCGTTTGCCGAAATAGATTTATTCAACGCCTTTACCCTCGCCTCGAGTTCTCGTTGGTCCATCATCTTGGCGGGTGATGTCGGATTATCAATGGGTGAGAGGAAAAAAAAGAGATATATGCTGGCCTTGGCCTAACGAGTTTAGTAGTCACGCGAGGTATTGGCTGGTCGAAGGAGGCTATTTGGCGGAGGTTTGGGCCGGCTGGAGAGGCGCTCGGGTTTCGCGATTGCGGAGGAGAGAAGGCAGGATGCCGTTAATGGGGGAAACAAGTTGAAGATTTACTTTTGAGAACGTCTTTTGCTAGGGCAAGAGCGCGGAATCCCCCAATTCACACGACCTTGGATAATGGAGACGTGGAGTGTGGAGATTAAGCCACAGGGTCAAGCCACGAGGTCGAGCTTGATATGTGGCTGGGCGTAGAAGGCTTTAAAACGTCACGTGCATTAGCAACGAAGCTCAGCCAGCCAGTGCAGTCTCCATCCTCCATCAGAGCTTCAATGTCCTCGAGTCGAGACCCATCCGAAACGCTTGCGATATTGTCTTGCCAAGATATGAGTTGAACTCCCTGCTATTTTTTTTTTTTCTTTTCCTTGACATTTTCTTTTTCTTTTCTTTGTACTACATATCCTAAGCTATTCAGAGATGCAGCACTCCATGAGCACCAGAGGGCAAGCGGAGGCCGCAGGACTGCCCAACCAAGTATCAAGGTGTATAATATGTATCGGATCATCTGGCACCAAGCAGAAGTTGTATAATACGTCAGCATGCTATGCATATCTCCAAGGATTTCTTCACACTTCTGTGAGAAAAGTCTGTCCTGATCAGGTACATTGGGGAAGGAGACGAGCAGGTACCAAGAACAAAAATCGAAATGTCCTGCAAGTCTCTGATACTTCGAGCCTACTGCTTGTTGTCACAGTTTAATCATTCCGGATAAGCCAAGATGATCATCTTACCCCGGTCTACGAAGGACGAAGCTGCCTCGATTCAATCCCTAGTCAAGCCCGCAGAAGTGTGGGTCATTCTCTCAAAGATCCCATCGGGAGGGCAGGGGACACGGGTGTACGTGTAGAGGAGGGTGGCTCGTTTGAACAAAAAGACCCTGTCTACATTCAACGAGTCGAGTTCATTTTGTTGACTACGAAGTATGAAGCCATGATGACTTGTAGATTGGAGGAGGATCGCTGAACCAGTGAACCCGCGAGCCACTAACAAGCTGCTGAGGTGAGACCAGCCATCGAGTTAGGGGCGTCAATAAGCGCTACGGTTACACCAGCAAACCCCATGGCCTGGTCGCTGGATACTGGACAGGCACAGTCCAGGCCTTTTTGTGCCAATTCTCATTGAATTGATCTATTCGTAAGAGCGTGCGGCCCAGCGGATAGCGTTCCGGGAGCCATCAGCCCACTGATCTGCGGCAGGGAACTTTGACTTAGCACAGCATTAAACACATCAATTCCGACGAGGCGAGGCGGCGCAATGCTAACAGGGGCGATGGTCGATGATCCATCCATCGAGACGACATCCTTGTTTTTTTTCCCCCTTCTCAATTCATCCTTTAAGCGGCAGGCAACATTGAGGAGCGAGGAGGAGGAGGAGCAGGAGCACCTTGCAGGTCATACGACCACGGATCTTCATTACCACTCCATCACAGCACATCCACGTCCCTTCCCAGGGGTTTTTGTGGCTGAGGGCAACCTTGGGGCCGGGGTCATACACCCCAAGATTACTGAATTCATCGAAGACGATGATCCTTCATGGAAGCATGAGCAGACAGCCACAACGTTGCAGTACGGAGTAGTAGGATCGGATCCGCACGTAGATTTTATTGCGGATATTCACTCGTGATCATCTACTTTAGCTTTTTTGGTCGCCAATGAGAGTGCCAGTTCACAGCTGGAGGATGCAGAATTTCGCCGTTGCGCCCAAAGAGGGTTTACATCAAAAGAGCGGCACTGGTACTCCGCACACTCTTTTCACTGCCGCCTCGACATGGATCTCGTGTTACAAGCTTATGCCCTATACTTCTACAGGAAAGAGGGTAAGTATCGTTTTTCTTATCTCCCCTCTACTACATCCCAGATTCTTGGCGCTGAGCTCTGGTGAAGCTGAGATGCCGGTATCTCGACCATTTCCATCGTGAACCTAGTGCTGTTTTGTGGCTTATTCTGTCCCGTTTATGCAGCGTAACTCACTGATTACCATTTGCTTTCTTCCACTCACTACTAGGTGTGTCACGAATTACTTCGTATCTTGAGCACAAGCTACGAGTTTCTCATTTGAATCCAACCTGTTATTCCTGGAGCAGAGGCGCGTTCCCGTCCCACCTCGCATCTTCATGCCTCGTGTACCGTTCCATCACAGGTCGAGTTTATTGCAGACGGCTCTGTGTCCTGTCTACTGTCACTTACTAGCCGTGTACGTGCACCCGTGCCATGTCGGAGTCTCGTAGGGCCCTTTGCTACCACACTCAGCGACCTGAGAATTAACACAACATTGAAGTCGTTGATATAAGTGATGTTGTCGGCTGTTCAAGAGAAGCAATGCCGAACAGGTGGACCTGATCTTACATTCGCCTAAGTTCCTCCTCCTAAAAGAGTCGGGCCGCCACTGTAAACTTCTCGGTCTGGATCTTCCCGCCTAGGAGATTGAGGGGATGAACACGACTGCAGTTTCGTCGACCCTTTCTCGACAATATTCTGGTTGTAGAAGATGTCCGGACACTCGAAATCAAGATAGGAAGCGTGTCATCAGGAAATCATGTCGCGAATTTGGGTGTAAACCCAACCTAGAAAGAACTATATAGATTAGCATCTTCCAACATTAATTCCAGTATAAGCTTCAACCCAAGACAGGCGTATTGATATGCTACTGCAACTGGTTAGGGAAAAGAGGGAGAAGCTGAGGCTTCGGGTAGAGCGAAGAGGAGGAGGAGAAGGAAGAAGGGAAGGGCGCGTCCTTGAAGCCAGGTTCCAAACAATGCCCACACCTCAGTCGGAACGAAGCTGTCCTGGCTGCTGGAATCATCGTATTCTTTCTTGTGTACTAGCTACACAATTTGGGGTGTCAATGAGAGCGCCCGGTTGCATTTCGAGCTTGAACCCATCTTGCCTAGAAAGGATACGTAGGCACCAGTAGAGCTTCATTCGGCTTCCAATCAGCGGTTCCAGGAGCGGAGAGTAGTAGAAAGGAGGTGACTGAGACACCGGCGATTCAGTAAACGCAGGCAATCGAAACTGAAAGAGGATAAATCGATGCTACTTGGACAAGCAACGGGAATTGGAAAGTAGATCAATCACCTTTATCTTTAAACATCTTGGGCTTTTAACTCCCAACCCAGTCTGACCTAGTTTGGTCCAGCCTGGCGAGGTCTAAGGCAACATTAACACCACTAGAGTTCAGGATAGATCTATCGGCCTCAGTATTTCCATGGTTTTCAATAAAGGGCCATCTTGGCACTTGATTCCATCTTCTTCCAGAGCAAGGATAAAGAAGGGCTTCGAGACAAGACAAGCTTTCATTCGTTAGTCCTCTGTAAAGATGAAAGTAAGGTATTGGATCAAGTGTACACTACATCAAAGATGGCTAAGTTCTAGCTAATACGCTGATTGTATAACCAGGTTCGAGACACTGCTATAAAGAAGATCAGTTCTAGACTAATATGAGACCGCAATAAGCTAGCAGGTTGACCATACAGCATTTTCTTTCTCCTAGATCTGATATCTCTTCTAATCATTTCTGACCCTGCTTCCCCTATATTTCCACAGCCTTCCACAAATTTACTATCTTTCCTCATGAAAGAACAAAGAGGAGTGTTCTGTTTCACCATGGAAGAAATCAGCAAAAACGAATCATCCCCTACCTAGCCCGAGTAATAGAAATAGAAATGGCAATGGCCATCTGTTCTGTGATAACCTTCTCTCAGTCCCTGTCGACCATTACATCAATCCGCCCCTTGGCTGCAAGACAATATGACTGGCAAGCTGTCCGCAATGCTACATACAGGATTGCAGCAGAAGCAGGAGCAGAAGCAGAAGCAGGAGCCGACATCTCCAGGAGAACTCTGGTCTCAATATGAGCACCGCAGGGAATCTGCAAATTACTACTTGAGGACTTATCTTGACCAGCTCGATAAAGTACTGAGAAGCTACGCCGAACCGTTAATCAATGGTAACCAACTAATCTTTCCTTTTCTTCTTCTTTTTTTTCCTTTGCCTCTCTTTTTTCCACCTTCTTTTCCTCCCACTAACTTAAGCCATCACGACTTCTAGAGATTCGAGATAAATCCACCGACACCCTCACTATGTGGCGCCTTCTTAGACAGCGGGATATTCTCATAAGGGAGCTGTCGTTATTGGCACGCCATCTTCAAGACCTCCGCAAAGTGCACCACCCGGGCCGACAAACGAGGACAATTAGCTGGTAAGTATAGATCATTCAAGTCGGTGTGCTTCCTTGTAGGAAACGCGAAGCTAACTGGTGTTAAATCGAGGATCATCCTGTGTCTTGGGGCGCTTCTCTCCTCCTATGGCAACCTGGCTGTAGCCCTGATCTCCGCTGTTGGTGTTGGCATTGGATTCTATCTCTTTGACTATGATCGCTTTCTTCTCGCGCGGACTCTTGCTATTTGCGAGGCCCAAGTACATGAGCTCATATTGATGGCTAGGCGAGACCAGATGGATGGAATCCGCTGTGACTTTCTCAGTCAGGGCTGCTTCAAAACGTTGAACGGGTATAAAATCGGACCGGTTCGTTCGGCCCCAGTACCGGATCGTGACTCGAAATTCTGGGAGAACTAAGCAAAACATCCGATGTTTCGTCCCAAGCCTTAGGGCACTACAAAGCTAGACATCATATTTTATCCATCACCCTGAACTGAAATCTCAATTTTGCTCCGATCATACCTCCCCATGTCTTGTCTGCGGACTACGCTTTATCAAACATCAAGCCCATCACATGCTCGTATCTGTCACCATGCTTAGCTCTCGTTGAGAAATAGGTGAAGTGGCTCAAGGCGTATGTTCAATGTTACCCTCTGCCGGCCCGATGGCGACGTATCAAAGGCATGTGCGAGGAGTTCTGTGTAAAGTGACAATACTGCCCTGATAAGTTGAGGGCGGCCAGGCACTACCGGAGCAGATATCCTAATTTTCGGAAAAAAGAAAAAAAAACCTGCTAAAATTCGAAAGCAAACATGAAGGACCTGGGTGGCTCTAAGAGGGGATCGGTGAGACAAGGCGTTGGTGACGCCTGGCGGACAAGGGAATAGTCGTGGAAAGACGCGAGTCGCGTATTACTACGGACACAAGGAGCACTCAATTTAGGTCGGCAGTCAGTCCCGTCCGTCTTTCTTTCATATCGGATGGCTTGAACGGCGGAGCTTGGTTTGGCAATGGCACTTTGTTGTCTCCTAACCCAGGCAGTAGACTCGAACACTCGCTCTTCACCAGCGTATCGAATCTCTAATTTACAAAAAGAACGTCAGTCGCCATACGAAGTGGTCACGATGATAGTGGTAACTCAACAGGAAGACAAAAGAAGGAAGCCCCCCCTAAATTCAAGCCCCGAGAACATCACTATCCAATATCTGGCAGAGCTATGGTGAGCGGGCTGCGAGCAATATTCCTTCCGTATTTCCGTATTTCACCTCTATCTCCCTCCTAGTTTCCGTGGCTTGGGCCCAGAGTAAAACATCTGTAGAAATTGGACACGCCGAGTCTGCCTTTTCTCGGCGGAACCCTGACCGAGAATCAACGAGGTCTGATAAGAGAGAAAAAATGACGAAAGGAAATCAGACGCGTCATGGATTTGTTGTTGGGCAGTCAGATGGAGGTAGACCTGCACGACCAGAACTACAAGTAAGCTGATAATTCTAACCGCTCGCTTGGCAAAATCCGAACCAGAATACCAAAGGAAGGGAAACAGAGCAATGAAAGTGCCCAAGCGCTCACGATCCGAACTCGGATCCATGAGAAATGAAACCTTGCTTCCCAGACTGGCTAGCTACCCATTTGCTCATCATCACCAATCGCATGGGTGAGGATCAGGAGAGACTTGCACGGCCTCTCTTCAAGTATGAGTACTCGGTACTCCATGTAAGACTTGCTTGACTTAGAAACAAGGGGGCTTTTGTGACCTCTCTGATGAGCTTGAAAGTATTAGTGGCTGGAAAGAGGACAGTGTTCGGACCCAAGGGAACGCAAGGGGGCGGCGTTGCCTGGAACAACCCTTCACCCGGGGTGGCGTGTATTGGCTGGCCAGGGGAGCCATCTTCTGTGTTTTTGAAGGATGTGTCAAGGTACATGTGATTGTATGCACAGAAACACGGGAGGGAGATGAGGGCTGTCCTTTTTCCTCCCTCGCTTCGGATCCGAGGAGTAGCAACCCCCTTCCACTCCGGAGGATAGGGAAGAGCTGTCTGGTTTGCTCTGCTTCTCCGTGCTTGGAGAAGAGTTTATAGATTCCCTGCTCGAGCGGGAGAGGCGTTGGGAGGCTACATGCGGAGAATCGAGAGGTTCGGTTGTACAAATCTGCGCCATAGAGGTGAAGAATTATCACTTGGCTTTGGGAAATGCTCCTGGCCAGAACTCGACATAATAGCTTCCGGAAGGACCCGTAGCAGCAGGTAGACTCGGAGTCTTCCCACAATTGAATCAAGACAACTCTCTACACACCCCTCTCCTCGCTCCTGGAATGATACCCCTTCCCCAGAAGTTCCTTCATTCCTGCAGCGCGGTAGAGGCCAAGTCCGAGGAGGGGGAAAGGGGACACATC
>JUDQ01000038.1:56430-108816 GCA_000812075.1 Scedosporium aurantiacum
ATTATGCGGGGGACTGGAGTGGCTTCTGGGCGGGTTTTCAAGGAAGGATTGGAAGACCTCGTGAAAGATCCGAGCACATCAATGGGTTGATGTGTGTGTGCGTGTGTGCATACTGGGGGGGAGGGGGGCTCTGCAATGTAATCTGGTATTCGCCAGTGGGCGTGTCTTATAGTGGATTGGAAGATTGGAAGACTAAGAATAGCTAGGACTGGTCATCGATGCCAGCTATGAAGTGAAACTGCCTTGATTAATGGGATCAAGATGATGTAAATGGAGTTAACTCTTTCCGTTTTCTTTTTAAAAGCCAGTGTAAGATCTCGGAAAAATCGGAAGCTTGATCACTCAGGGAGATCTTAGAAAGCTCCTATGAGCACATTTCCAATAGTACACGTAGTAAACATCCAAGTATGGGGCAGTCTTTGGCGAGATGGGGGAACGGTCTACGCACTTCGGTCTACACACTTCGGTCTACGCACTTCCCCAGAGATTGCCCCTAGACTAGACTCAATGAGAGAGGAAGGATGACACTAATGGAAGCAAGATGCAAAATTGCTGTGGCGTTTCTTTCCCTCCCAGGGCGGAGGAGTAGAGTAAGAGGTGTGAAGGGAGCGAGGGGGAGGATGGCGGAGAAAAACTAAAACTCAGCGGAGATTTGATCTCTCTTCTTGACGCGAGTTTCAGCAATCATCGCATCAACAAATCGCCGGTAATACTGTACTGCCCAATATCCCACCTCTTGATATCTTCCTTGGGTCCTATCTCAAACCACATCTCTCACCCCAACTCCATCCGACCCTCCTGCCAACATCGGCCCGTTAAACTCGTGCCATATTCCCGCGTTCGGACAATGGCAGATCACTCGTCGCATAAAGACGACACCAATCGCTTTTTTCTAAAACACAGCAATCCATCTCCCATCAAGTTCTATAGGGCATGTTTCCGCAAGCCAGGCCTTTTTTCACATCTTGGATCGCACCGTCAACCCGCGACCAAACTCCCCGCGCTTTGAGATGGTCTCCCTTCCGCCGATCCGCCTTGCTTAGAGGACAGTGTCATACCCAGCTCAGGGCAACATAAACTTTACGCCAGGGCATAAACCGCTCTAGCAGGGTCTTAGGCCCTGATCCGTCCTTGTGCGACACGAGAGAGTGGAACGCTGGTGAGAGCCCAGCAGGGGTTCCCCGTCGCGATTCATCTTCTCTGACTCGCAATCAAAAATTTTTTACTTGCTCATTCCGAAGCACACACCCATTAATATTGCCTCCTCTAAAGACCAGGCCAGACACCAATCCTTGCTCCCTGTCCCGAATCTTAGCTCCCGAAATGACTCCCTTTTCCAATGCCAGAGCAAAGCGCAATTGGAGCAGTAGATCCACGGCGACATGAATGTGACGCTCAATGCGAATCGGTGTCAGTTTCAATAATTCGGCAAGAAAAAAAAACCTCGCGGGGAAGGGGAGATTCAGAGCACGACAGCTCGGCTGAGTGGTAATAATATTAACTTGGGCGTGGAGTCGATATCGACTTGAATCGAGGTCCCGGAGCGATGAGCGATGAAGTACATCATATGATTGATGTACGAAGTATCAATGTACCCACATCGATAAAACACAGTACACCTTCCCACTGTCTACCCAGAACCACTAAACCGCACCACGGAAGTAGCCCATCTGCATCCGGCCCCACAGTACTCCCGTACAGTTCCACCCCACTCCTGACTACTGTGCACCACTGGCAGTGGCTTGTGCTGGAAGCGACCCCGAAAAAAAAGCCCCTAAAGGCTTTGATCTTGCCTCAAAGTAGCGCTGATACGCTGAACCCCAGTTCGAGTCCAGGGACCCAGGGAGCACCCCACTCTGTGCTCTGTTCAATTGCTCCAGTGTCTACGCTACACTACTCCCCTCCAATTGTCCCCACTGGAACGAAATTAGACCCTTGAGTCGTTGAGTTTCAATAATTTCACACTAGCCGGGGGCAGTGTGGGAGAGAAAAACCCTGAACATTAAAACTCGCACTAAAATCACACTAAATCACATCACACCCATCCCTGTGCTCAATCTACGCTACCCATCCATCGATCAATTGATTGATCCGTGCAAGGCGATCAACGGGGTCCTCCTCGACTCCACTACACTAGCGGACACGATCAAAGTTTACTCTCCCTGTAGCTTAGTCCAAGGGTTATTATTGCCAGCTACACGACACTATCTCAATCGTAGCTTTAGCGCATGCACAGGGCAGGGAGGTTGCGGCGGAGCTGGAAGCCGGTGCGGCGCCAATTCCTCACGTGCTCTTCCAGGCTGTTCTTGAGGCGGCTTAACCCAGTCGCGCGTTGTGAGACGATGGCTTTTGGCGACACGGCATGATGAAGTAAAGGCAACGAATTGAGAAGGGCGGAGGTGGGAAAAGGGGGCAGGATCAATAACTTCCTTTGTTTCCCCCTTGGGCTGATTCTCTGGTATCTATTTCGTACTCATCAAGGGAACAATAAAGATTGCGGCATCCTTCGAAAGGGGAGAGAATGCATGGATACCTTGGGAATGTATCAAGGTATCTATCATATCACCTTAATCGGCTCGTGTACTAGCTTGCCGAAAACTTATTGAAGGCACAAAGGTGAATTAGCACAAGGCTATTTCCGTGCCGAAGACTTAAGGCAAGGCAACCGGGTCCGCCCGTGTAAGCTGTCGTCCAAAGACATCAAATTTGATCAATCAATTTGATCTAGACAGCCCTCCACTTACAGCCCGATAAATTGATTGACCCTCGATAAATAGGAAGTAAGGCCGAAGGGGTCTATCCCGTATCGTCCCGGATCTGCTATCTGCTGCAATAACCCCCGTGCCCTCCTCCAGTGACGCATAAAAATAGATCGCAGTGAAATGGTGGGTGATGCCTAGAGCACACCATCGCGCCTCTCATCGCAAGGCGAATCTCCTGAGACGGAAACCCCTTTCACTGGCCAGCCATGACTCAATCCCAATATCGAAAATCGATTTGCTTCCTCTTTCCCCCCACTCAATTCCATGCGCGGCCTGAAAAAGAGGCCGTCTTCAGCCTAATGATGGGGTCCCCCCAAAAAAACAACAAAAAAAAAAAAAAAACAAAAAGAAGCAATTGAAACCCGATAAAGTCCGCTTGCCTGGGCTGCTGCCGGGGCCTCAGAACCCTGCCTGGAAGCTTCCATGTCCGTCCTCTCTCACAAAGGTTCCCCCCCTCCGCCGGCTTCGTGGCTTAGACAATGCGTGCGTCTTTTGCTCTCCCATCCCATCGGTACCCAAACAGAATCGCCGGATGGAGAGAAGGCCTCTTTTCTGGCCGCGTGTGTGCGTGTGTGAATCGCGGTTGTAAGTACTTGTACTTGCACCACGCTGTCAGCTCCACTAGTGTAGAGTTTTTGGCCAAGGCTGGCAGTTAATGTGAGCTGGCCTGGCCCCAGCCCCAGTGAACACCTCAGTGCTCCAAATCGGCTCTCCACCCCTCCATGACCAGGCCAGGCCAGCGAGGCCACTACTACCCCCGCCCCGGTCAGGTCGCAGAAATGGCCTGGCAGTGAAAGCTCAATTTCTCGACTCTGATGTCATTGCACCTCACGAGCACACGACAATCGCATGAATTTTGATGGAGAACATCGACAAACTGGAAAAATTAAAGAAAAAGAAGGAAAAAAAAAACTTTGCTGCCCAATCCGACCTCATTCATTGCCTGCGCCTCGCTTGGAAGGCAGCAGGGCCGAGTAGAGACGTGTTAATCCGGCTTTAATGGAACATTGAAGCGTTCGCTTAACCCCCCAGTGGAACGTTGTACGAAGGATACAGCCTGGGTCGCCGAAGAGTCATCTGGAATCCATCTAGACGACTACCAATCATCGGTCTGCAAGGCAAAGGCATTGTCAAGTGGGAACAAGAATGTACGTGGAAAAGTATACTCGAAGTATGATGATATCCATTCGGGACTCGAGGGAACATTGAAATGTCTATAACGCGCGAGAATAGAATCTCCAGACCAGTAAAGAGAGAGAAATGGGAAAATAAGGAGTGACTTCAGGAAATATTCCCTCCCCATATGGTATACCAAGCATGTCAGTACACGGACTGGACTGTCTAAGTAAACGAATCAGAAAAGAGGGAATAACGAAAAAGAAGTGAAAAAAAAAGAAAGAAAGAAAGAAAAGGACCAAAAAAAAAAAAAAGAATGGAAAAATCGGAAAAAAAAAGGAAATCAAAGATAGGCCACCCGAAATTCCCCAGCAGCTCAAAATATACCCGATTCCGATATCCGTTCCCAGAAGTGCCACAACTCCGACCTCCTATCGTCTCTCCCATGAGGGTAAAATCCGTCTTCGCTCGTCTGTCATAAGAAGGGGGCAAAATGAATGGATGAAGAAAAAGAAAAGTAAAAAAAAAAAAAACCGGAAATGAGTGTCATCTTCGTACTACATCCTTGCAGAATCGTCCGAACTCAGATAGAGCCCCGCCCAGGATGGTGATGAGTGTAGTATTGGCCGCCGACTAGCTCATTCGCTGGATGTTGAGTGATGATTGGAGTCCGGAGCGTGTTGTTATCATCGTCATCGTCATCGTCCATCTCCTCATCAACTTCGACCCCCCGGCTTTCGGCTTCTCTGTACAGCTTCTCTCTTTGCGCCTCGGTGAGCTCAATCCTGTCCATGGCATATGATTGCATCTGCTGTAAATCCAGGCCTATCTTGGCGCCTGAGCGCCCACGGTCCTTTGCTCTTCGTCGAGGTCGGATTTTGGTCAATTCGTCCATGGAAATGCCTTCGAGGCCCATTTCGACAAGCTGACACTCGATATTGCTGGCATTGAAACCGAGATTACTGCCGCCTCCTCGCTCATTGAATTTGGTCGCCATTCGCTGGTACCTCTCCTTCTCGTCCTCGTAGAATATGGTTCTCAACAGATCGACCTATCAATACGCCGTAGACGGTTAGACTCAATTTTTGCAACGGTTGGGGGTCTAGCGAGGGAGGCAGAATTCGTTGACTTACATCCTTTTTGGCCCAAATGACCCATTTCTGTTTTGCCCGTGTAAGCTTCATTTGCAGGGCTGGTTTCTCAGGCTTCTTGCCAAAGCGCTTGGCGAAAGCAACTGCGATGTCGTCCCACATTGTTTTGCCCTTGGTGTCCTGATGTTTCATCCGCAACTCCAGTAAATACCTTTCTTCGTCAGGAACACCAATTCTGAACTGAATTTTGTCACTCAGCTCTCTCGGCGCCTGCAATGGAGCGGCGGGGCGACGAGCAGCCCGGCCGGGCTTGTCAATCCGGTTCGTGCTGATCGGCGTCTTGGTCTCACTGGGCTTCTTTGGCCGGCGAGGCTTGGCGCGGGAGCTTTTGGGGCTGGCAGCCGACTTTGTGTAGGCTGGAGCGGAGGTATACGGCGTGCGGATTTGGTCAGCGCTAGGGCATTGCGGCCTCGGGGGAGGTTTTGCCGTCCGCGGCGAGGAAAGGGAAAGGACTGGCTGGGTGGTGGGAACATGGGTGACGAGTGCGGAGTGATCGTGATGTTGATGTTGGCCCTCAGGCTGCTGGGGTGTCCCCATTAAGGGATGCGGTTGTACACTTGGAATGGGATAAAATGTAGTCATTGGCTCCATTGGCTCGTCCCGATCCGAGACTACGCTCGCCGACACACCGAAATGGCCATAGTAGGGGGGTCCTGGAGGTTCAGGGATGTCGTCTTGGTGCGTGTAAGCCATGGCAAAATGATCCTCTCCTTGGGGATGGGTGGGCGCGATAGGTGAACCGCATTGGCTGGTATTTGCACTCATGTCGAAGACTGGTTGCCAGAACATCTGTGAGGTGGCCGGGGGTGTGGGCTGTTGAGAACCCGGCCCAGTGGGAGAGCCGTAGTGGTGGCCCAGTTTCGCCGTATGCGCCATGGGCGGTGAGCTTGTCGAGGATATGGGTGTTAGAAGATGGGCCTCGCAAGAAGCGGAGTATGCAAACGGGGAGACCTAGAAAACATTTACGCGCAAAATGTTAGGAAAGACACTGCTGGCTTACAAAACTAGAGATCGTCTTACTTACAACTCCGGTATAAGGGACCTCAGGATAGGTAGAGATAGCTAGTGGCGCGGGTACCCTAGGACAATCCGAGATTGGTGATTTTAGGCCGTGACAGTCCTGGTGCGCGCTCACGGGTATTATATAGGTCGGTTCTGTCATGACTGGAAGAATAGGCGACTTAAAGGGGGAGGAGAATGAGGGACAGGTAGGTAGATCTTAGATGGAAGAAGGTGGAGTGGGATGAGGATGTGTGTATATATATATTTATATATATATTTTTAAGCGTATATGTATGGGCTCATATATGGGAAGAAGGCGCAGCTGTGCGGCGATGTTGCCTGCTTGCCTTGGGATCAAAGTCTATGAAGAAGGATACGAAGAAGGTCAAGAAGAATGATGATGAGCTAGAGAAACCAGGGACGAGGGAAGTGCGGTGGTTGAGGAAGTTCCTTGATAATGGAGGATGGGAACCGGAGGTGGATGTTGCCAGCGACTTATAGGAAACGAGCCAAGAGGGAAGAAAGATGTGGTCATAAGCAAGTCAGCCTTTCAGGTCGCGGCCCCAGATCATTGCGATGAGAGGTGTAAAAAAGAAGCCCTATAGAATGGGATTGTGGATGAATTAAGTAGTAATAGGGTCGATTAAGGGCCACCCGTTATTCGGGGAGCAGGCGTCTCCACCCAGAACAGGGTGGTAGCAGGCACCTTGGGGGTGGATGGATGAAACCCGAGCAATATCAGAGAGAAGAGCGAGTCTAGGAGAGAGAAAAAAGAGAGAAAGAGAAACATAGAAGGAGAGAGGTCAAGGGCGAGATTATTCTAGTGGTCTAGGGACATAAATTCGGGGAGACGCACGAAGTACGAATAAGTAAAGCAGGAACAAGCAAAGGAGGAACAAGCAAAGGACCAGAGTACTTCGTGCATCCGGCAAGTGTTGCCCAGAGCTGGTTCTAGAGGTACACCCTCAGTTCAGTCCTGCCTTACCCCCCTACCTACCCCATGGTTAACTGGGCCAAGGGAAGACCTCAATCTGAACCTGGGCTCATCTCTGAGGTAGTACGTACTACTGAGTACGAAGTACAGACAGAATATTCTCCTCAAGCACTGGCATTGAAGTGGAGGGGGTGAGGGAGTACAACTAAAGGGCCCGGTACAAACCTCCAGCCTCGGTAGAAGTGAAGGTACACGTAAAGGGTACATGGAAATGTACTCGAGTCTTGCAGCATCGTTCCAGCACTGCAACAAGTCTACTCCTACTGCTCCCTGACCCAGGGAAGAAAAAGACCAGTTGACATTCATGGTATACTTCGTACCTCGATTAAGCGCCGACCTGCCTGTCAAGTGGTCCCCTACTTCGTGCGGTTTACGCAACTGGGGAGCAGGCAAGGTTGTCTTGCACCCCCCAACAGGAGATCTGCCCTACTTTACATCGTACCTGGTTTGTAAGAAGTACGAGCTGTACGACTGGAGCACGGAATATGCTGCAGTATACACTACATCACATTGATAGCCCTTGATGCCTGCCCTTGATGAAGTGTAGGGGAACCCAGGGTGGGGGGGTGCGAATGTGGAATGTGGCAGTGGTCCTTTTTTGGACATAGTCGAACGTACGAAGTACGGAGGGTACCGTCACAAACTGGAAGCGTGAGTATTCACGTTGGCATTTGATGGCGGATTGATTTTAGAATTTGTGCATATCACCTTTGAAGAAGGAGAGAAGGAAAACCCTCATCCTCAGGGTGGTCCCTACCTCGTATGGGCTTGTCACTCACTGGATTGATGAACTGGAACTAACCAATTCAGCAGAGGGGGTCGCTCTAGCAAAGACAGGACATTGTGCAAGGTGCAGGTAGGTCTTGGCCAAGGTGTGGCAGGACTCGAGCCGGATGCTACGAAGTACAATGGGGTCGAGGTCAATGTACCTGTACGTGAGTACTCATGGACTGGACTGTTTGCGTACCCCCGAGTCAAGTACACAATCAACTGTAGTCGTACTAGAGAGGAACATGAATTAAAGTGTATTCTTCCGATTGTGCGACGACAAGGTACGCCCCGGTTTCTGGCATTTCTACTGCTCCCATGCTGTGTTGGTCTGGCCTCATCCATCAATGGTACGAAATACACTGCATTCTCACACATCCACCCCATTAGCACATTTCTGAATTAAGTTGGGTTGAATGTTGCTCAGAACTTGACAAACTTCGCCTCGACCTGTGGCTTGAGCGTTTCGGGTGGCACCGCGGACCTGAATTCGCCAGGCACGAAATCTCGGAGGAACGGTGAGGAATGGATCAACATAAAACCTCAAGCTGGGCTTAACGTCATGGACTCGGATTGTCGTCAAATCTTTGCTGGATTGCCCAGACATTCGCTTGTAGATTGGCTCCATTTTGCAGTGCAGTAGTACATCTCTAATTCCTCGATGCCGAAGTCCCTTGACCAGGTCATTGGGATGGAGGAAAGAACGGGCTTGCATTCGAGGGATGCAAAAAAAACTTTCTTCTTTCGTTTCTTCTTTTTCCCCTCCAAATAATGACATTGAAAATGGAAAAGAATGTGCGTTTCGTAAGTAGACAAGTGTCCCAAGCAAGGAAGTCGGAGACAAGTACGCCCCGTACCCCCTCCACTGCACGATTTCGTTCCTTCCACCAACTTGACCAGATGGAATAGATTCGAGGTCGGCCTCCATTTTCCATTGGCAAATTAGAACGATTGGAGTCCAGATGAAGTCGATTTCCCGAGGTCTCGATCTCGATCGCCGCGCCATGAACTGTGGAAGGAAGATTAGTGTCTGATTTACGAAGTACCACGACTTCGTAATAGTGTGCTTCAAGGATCCTGATTGTATTCGAGTGGATACGTTACAGGCCCGAGAACGAGTAAGACTTTTGTGTAACACAGCACCTCTGTGCGCCTCGCCTCATCCCATAAAGTTACCATCATAACAGCGACATTAATAAAGCCAGGTCCTCCAGGCCTGACAATCTGGGTTTCAACTTATTGGAATCCACCGAGGGAAAGTGAGGAAGTCAGGACGCAATATCCCCGTCCCTGGGGCTCGCTACAGGGCGTAGTGGATCTTACACGACCCGAGATTTTAGAGTATTGATGTACTTGACCCTCCTCCGATTGTGGGAACTACCCACCTGCCTTCAACAAATGCTTGATTGTACCTGGGGCGATATGTGTACCGGACCTTAGTTGGTGTGGCGTCAAATTGGGGGCCACCATTCAAAGTCCTCAATCCTCCCGACAGTTCTCCAATCCATCTTGCCGAACTTACCAACGCCAGGTGCCGAATTGAGGGACGATCGGGACCAGGAGCAGAAAAGCTGGCGTCTTGCGCCGATTTGGGCCGGCATCTCCTCTGGAAACGAGGAGAGGATATGACGAGGAGGCTTGGACACGGCACCAATTAATACAATCTTTGTGTCGCGGTATGTATTTGTACTTGTACTTCGAAAATCTCAAACTGCCACTCAAACCCCCTTCACTCCTTCACTTTGGAGGAGAAGGGATTTCCCGGATTCTACCCCCGCTCTACCGCCCCTTCCTCTCCCGCCTTATTTTTCCAAGGCGGTCCGACCTGAATCGCTCTTATCATTGTTTAGTGTCGGAATTTACTCAGGACAGGAGTCATGGATTATGATTATTAAGGCTCAGGGGTCTCCTCCCTTCCTTCTTTTTATGTTGCACTCTCTTGACAGATTGGGTTGTGACTGGACATTCATGTTGCACAATACAGAAGAACGGGAGGAGCGGATAAGATGATGAACTGTCGCACTACATCAGCAACGGAAGGGAGGCTGGCTTGAGGCGTACATACGGAGTACATGTGGGATGAAGGCCGGCCATCGACATCAACGACATCAACGACTTGGTGGTCACCGGAGAAGGTTTTTCTTTTTGTTATTTTCTTTTTTTCCTTTCTTTTTTCCCCCTCGTTGATGACGAAGGAAGGCAAGAGGGGTTCAGAGCAAGAAACTAGCGGAAAAGTACCGATGTAGACATGAGTGCGCGTCGGAAAGCCAATGACCCGGGATGCTAGTGACTCCATCTCCCTCGCCAAGAGTCTCTCCTTCCACATTCAGATTGAAAATATGACAATCGCATCTTCTGTACTCTGTTGCAGCAGTTGTAGTTGCAATCTCTCTCTTCTCGGGCCCTGCACCGGGAAGTCATAAATGCTTAGCTACAAAGTACTCCGAAGGCCGGGCCATTCACAAGCACAGGCTAGTCCTGCTAAGTATTATTGATGGCACGGATATTGCCCAATCTGTATTCCCCGTCCAAGGTTTTGCTTGTCAGTTGTGAAGAGAGAACATCAATGCTTACCCTTTCTCCCTCCCTCCCCGATTTTAGACCAGGATCCCTTCTAACACTAATGGCATCGATACTCCATGATTACTTCGTAGAGCCGTCTCGCGGGGATCTCTTGGAGAGGCGAGGGGCCAAAGAAGAAAGTTGCAAGGCGACAGAGAATCAAAAAAACCAAAAAAAGCAAAAAAAAGTGTTCACGCATCGGTCGAGGATGCCTGCGTGTTTGTCAAGGACCAGGGGCCCCTGCCATCCGTGGCATGGCAGGAAATTTGATTTGCTCGGGGAATGCATCGCTTCGTCGTAGTGTACTTCGTACATATGTTTTAGTGGGGGTAGACGATGGTACCCTCCATAACCCTTCCACTACCCATGAGGATTCACATTGTTGTCATTTTGTCACTGATTTGCAAGTCTCGACTGGTAGAAATTTTTTTCCTGTCCGGTTACTTCGTATGTATTTCTGAATGGTTTCCTTGGCCCCATCCTCTCTGGGGAGTTTTATAGCGAGGAGCTGATAATAAAGTGCCGGGAGAAAATATTGACCGGGCAGCGCGCTTAACGCCCGGAGATAGACTCAAAACCCACTCACGGAAATAGCTTGTGTGGGTGTGTGTGTGTGCGAATGGACCAGTTGCGCGAAGCTGGGTGGCAGAAAACACCCCACGAGCCGTTCTGCTTTAGGATATTATGTTCCGATTTTCCTGTTAAGAGAATGAGGGCCGAAGGGTATTTTTACACGTCTTTAAAATTTTCTACTGGACACTGAAGCTACCGAGATAGGGTCGCGCACTGCGCTGGAAAGCCATCTTCAATTTGTCACGAAAAACCTATTGGTTCCAATTGGGTCGAGTGTCAGGGTATCTCCAGCTCTGCACACCCAAGCAGGGTCCTCGCGAGGATAGTTTCCATTTTTCTGCCAATATAATAAAAAAGATTCTGGTCCAATTTCTCGCATACTTGCCTTGCATTTCCTTCCACTCGTCCAGCTGTCAGGTGTTGTATGGAATACGACCTTGACTCTTGGGATGGATTGGTACTTCGTACATAAACTGACATTGCTGAACCACACTACCTCGAAAGTACGACGTCTTGGTCTGATCATCCCAAGTTCCCGTGTCCTACAGGAGCATCATGAGTATAATGGCAGCTGGACTTGGAAGGCATCCCCTCGCATCCCCTCCTCCATCCTTGAAAAGGAACGCGCAAGGATACGCTCTGGAGATCTAATCGTCTCATCTCGGCACAAGGTCACGTCCTTTTGCTATTTGGACTTACGGAAAGAACTACTTTCGTTCCGAAAAGGTGCCCCAAACGATCCAAACCTACCCCCATCATTGCAGGAGCGACTTACAATTGTAGTGGGTCCGAAGACAAAAGTACACAGTGTTTTAATTTGTCATGGTACATCACACGTTCATAGCCCACTTTCTCATGCAGTCGTGCTTTCCCGGACCAGTCACGTCCCTTAAATCAGTCGAGGGGGTGCGTCTGAACCAGACTGTCGGGTCCTCAGTCTACAGGGGTTATCGAGCTAAAGCAACGATCAGCAGACATTTTCATTGGGCATGTGAGAGCCGAAAAGTGGGTCCCCAAACTCCATAGCCAATGAACGGTGAGTTAGACAGTACTTCGACAGTGTACTCTGCTTGGCAAGCTGTGGCTTCCCCATACGCGCGCGTTAACCAAGGAAAGCAGCCTGCTGATTGGCCCTCTCTGCGGATTCTCTGTCGTGCCTTCACAACTCGTCACCAACGCACAGGATGCTGATAAATCACATCACTCGCCCCTTCTCCGCCCATCTTTCCCATCTCACCCAATTTGTGTCGTTTTGTGTCTCAAGAACCTTTGAATGTTCCCTGTAAGTAAAGTAGAGATTGATCACTTTCTCAGTTTTCTCTCCGTCCCCATCCGCGCGTCCGCGCCTGTTGCCATGCTGCAAGGGGCCTTTTTGCCCCCTGTCTGTCTCTACACTCTTCATTCGATCTCTCCTCGTCATTGATCCAAACAGCCGCCGAGGGCCAACACAGCACGCATAATGCGACCCTCAGTGGCTGCTTCGCGTACCAGCGGCATCAAATACTTCATGCCGTTTTGGCAAACCCGACGGTCTGGGTCCATCACCCTCGGTCACAACTCGGCGACGATATTAGCCTTTTTCATAAGGGGTTCTTGTCCCTGCTCGCTTTTTCCCACCATATGCCCTGCCCCGCCTGGTGATGTTGTCTGGCGCCCTGTCCTTCCCGCTGGTCTGAGACAAAATGTGCGTGGTATTACGTCCAAGTCATCCTATTCTTCCGTCCAAGCGCGATAGCCTTGATATTTGCTCAATACTTGCACCGCCGCTAGATGAAATCAACCAATGGTACCTGAGCAGGACGATGGCTAAAGGTGGTGCTTGGCGTCCAAGATTGGTCAATATTTCACTAACACTGTATTCACCGCCCTTCGCGCAATGGTGTGGATACACTATGGCCGCAAAGCATCTTCTACCCACCATTCAGGCCCCATCCCGTACCTCCTCCAACAATAAGGGACCGGTGTATGGCTGAAGTCTAGCCTGACCCACCCAATAGACCTTCGCCATGAACGGGACAGTTTGTCCCTCACGACAGGGAGGGATCTCTCTCGACCGTGCGTACCAAGTCTGGCCCGCAGAACATTAATTGCTCCGCGCTTAGAGAGGAGATGATCTTGTCATGATTCTGAATGCAGATCCTGACTTGCCTCGATAAGGCGAGAAGTATCCCAAGCCGCGCGCATCTCGCGGTCGTATGGGCCTGCACATCGGCAAAGGGAAGTCTCTTGCATCTAACGTGAGTATCAAAATCGGGGAGTCTCATTATGCTTCGTTTTCCGGCATCTGCGTGATAAAAAGAAAAGCCGAGAAATGAGAGAAAATCTAGAGTCTCGACGTTTCGAGTATCGGCGAAAGCCCCTGACCCCTCCCAGCTGCTTAATTTCATGCACCTCTCCTGCATTGTTTGCCCTTCCCCAATACACAAACCTCCATCCGTAACCATAAGATGTAGCCGACTCGAAGGGGAGAAACAGCCGCTCTTGTCATTATTACCCCGGGGGAAGTCATCACATAAATGAAGCCAGTCAAGACGCATTGAGGGATCACAGCCGGCTGGCCCACGGCGCACTTCCGTGACTAGCTAGGATAAGGCATGTGGGGTGTGGAGCCAGGGTAAAGGAAGGATTGGAGATTCGAAGTTCTGTTCCTCCCGCCTTCGCCACATTGTCGCATTAGATCAAGGGGTCGCTTGAAGACTAAGCACGACAATCATTCGCACGACCGGCTGCAAGTGCTAGGTTTATGTTACCTCTACTACTTCTTGTCGTGTGTGCTGTGCGTATCTAGAACGTCGGAAACCTCGATCCTTTCATCGAGAAAAAACAGGCCTCTTGTGGTCAGACCTTTCAGGGCAAGCACCCTATGGGACTAACAAGGCACACGCTACCTTTCCCCTGACCGAAGTGGGTGGGCAATTCCGGGAATATGGGGAAACTGTCCCTAATCTCTACTGCCGATGTGTTTGGAGGTGGTGTGCTCAAAGGTTGTCGTAGTATTAGTGTATTAGCCGTGGGAAATTGCTTTCCATTCTCAGGCCTGGCGTGTTGCAGAGTCCTCGTATTTTGTTACATTTGGCCCATTCCTCATTCTACCAGAGAGCGATTTGCAGTTGTATAACACGCGGCACGGCGGTCTGGACGTTATCGATCGTTCTTCTTTCGGTGAAGGATTTCTGGATACATGGTAGAATCCAATCCGCTACGCGAACCGGGAACCTTTGTCAATGCCGTTTATCGGCCTCCGCATGGTGTGACAACAATATTTGTATGCTCCGCCGCCTTGCCAGTGCGCAAAGCCCTCAATGGATCATCACTCGCAAGCCTGTTTCTGGGCGGCACTCCACAAGAACTCCGGGGCCAGCTCTCCTAGCTCTGCCGTGCGCAGGCACCTCCCCTGCGATATGCTGCCATTTGGAGCAAACTCCTGTTTTCGATGGAACCTGGTAATAGCAACTCCACCATCCAGATCACCGATGGTTCGATATACCCTCACCCGCGTTCGCATGACACCCTGCTGGTGACACCGTTGAAACTGTGCGTTGCCGAGGCAGATTCGAACATTCACTGCCTCTTGCAGACCACAATGGGAACAGGGGATATGGATAACAGAGGCTGTTACGAAGGTGGAAGGGTGCGGGATGATCGGGCGCTTAACTTCCAACGCATTCTTGACGGAGGGGCTAGAACGAGGAAACCCATGCACAGTGGGTAATGCCGGCCAGGGCAATTGGCAGAGATTCTTGGGTCCGCACTTTTCGATTTCCCCTTTAGCCATCGGGTGTCTATCTGTCTCGAGGACTGGATGCAAGTCGGGAAGGGAGGTGCCGCGGTCTCGGCTGTTCTCTCCGCTTATCTTGAGAATTGTGATGCACCTTCCGTACCATTGCCGATACGAATTGGTGTATGAAGCTATTCGAGAAACGCCGACGACGCCGACTACAACGATGAGGCGATATCATGCGCATTCTCGCGGTGCTTGCGCTTGTGATGGCGGAAAGGCGCGGTGAATCACGATATCTTGGCGCCATCTACGAACCGGACACTCCCAATAGCCGCTCTTACGTGCGTAGTTGGCGCAAAAAAACGCATCGCGCATGCCACACGACGCACCTGGCAAGATTCCCCCCCTCTTCTGCTCGTGTGAAGCGCTAACATTCCTGGTGGGATTGGCCCCCGCGTTCATGTACAAACGGATGTGGTGATGACGATGATGGCGGTTGGTAGCGCGATCCAGGGTTTGCTGTGAAGTTTGTCCTGAAAGAGTGCCGCACCGACAGCTAGGTTGGGTGGAAGTGTTACTCTAACCGGCATAGTAGGCATGTGCCCAACGTGCATGCATGATAGCGACGGCGAGCATGCAGGAATCGACCAGTGGGAAGCATCGGTGCATCGTATCACTGAGCCCCTGTTTTTCTTTTCTTCTTTCGTACCTATTTGGCACACTTGTTTTATGCAGGACACGACAGATGCCAAAGGGATGTTGCTGACACGCAGCGGCAGCAGGTACAATAAACCATGCCAACCTGACCCTGACCCTTTCTCTCTCTCTCTCTCTTTTTTTTCTGCGATGTGACAATCTCACGGGCTTGGTTAACGAGCTGCAAGGTTGCATTCTTGCTCGACACAAGCGCCGAGTGTCCCAACTTGTCGGGGGCGGAGGGAGTGCATGCGCATTGGAAACATGCAGGTCCCCCCCAGGACAACCAAACCAACATCAATCACTCTCACTCTGCTGGCTATTGCCGCGAAGGGAAAATGGCATGTGTGGGTATACGTGGAGCAATTGCTACGCCAAGTTTTTTTTTTTTTTTTATGGCCCCCTTCTCCGAGCAAACAAGATAGGGTTGGTTGGTGCAAGAAAAGGAAATGGAATAATTAACAATGGGCCATTTTACGAAGAGCCGCGTCGGTTGGAGAGGCGAAAAGAATAAGCGGGACTCTCGGTTATGGAGACGCGGGCCTGAATGCGACCGTCTACCACCAGGGCGATCACTCTGGCTGGGCTGACTTGTCCACCCACTTGAGAGACCAGATAGCCCTGCTTGATTTTGGGAGCGGATTGGATCTGCCGAGTTGGCATCTGGCCCAACTGTTGGAAGGGCCGTAGCGAATGTGCTCTTTCGATATTGATCGAAAGTTGAAATGTCGGCGGTGGCTTGTGGCGGAGCCAGGCTGCAGTTGGAAGCGGTCGCCATTGTAAACGCAGAGCACTGCCGCCTGGTTGGTCTCCGAGTTGGGTCTTAGCGGTCGGGCCATTGGCCTCCCAACTTGGAGATTCTGAAACACGTCCTGGCAGAACTTGCGCCTCGTTCACTCCGCATGGCGAGGCTTGGCTTGGTGCAGAATCCGGGTTCTTTGAACCTCCCTGAGAGGAACTTTGTGGCTGAGGGATATCAAAGCAGGCCATTTTTGGTAGGAAACCAACACCACAAGGCTCGCATTTCATTCACATAAACGAGAACCAAGGGGCGGGGAAGAAGAAGCAAATAGAAAGTACGAAAAAGTAACCTTCGCTGGCCTCTCATCGACCAAGTCCCACTGACCGCCCTCGTGGGCACCAGACTGCAGAATCGTGTGGCGTTCCTTTTGTGGCCAACTTGGGCAAGTTTTCGGCCCCCATCAAGGAAGGATTCAGAATCCGATTCACGTATATGCATCTGGGTCGCAGAGAAGCAACCCTGAACACCCGCATCGATTGAAAAAAAGAAGTCGAAAAAGGGAAAAAGGAAAGCACACTAGCATATGTTGGCATTCTGCCTAGACATTTTGGGGGCGAGTCATCGTTACATTGATGAGAAGGGAGGGATTCGTGTAAGTGCCGACTCTAGCTCAAATTCTATCTCGATCAGCCGAGCATCTTTCCAGAGCCCATCCCTTTTGGAGGACTATTTCCATCTTCGGTGCCATTTTTGACCCCCTCGCTCGCCCTTTTCGAGTTCTATTCTGAGAAGGCGGCAAACATCATGTCGATATACTTTGTCGAGGAGGACGGTCCCGTACCTGTACTCTTGGGTCATGATGCAGTTTGTTCCTCGCTCAACTGGAACAACGATCTACCAACTCCCTCCAGGGAAACAAGAAGGATGATGGTGACATGTCGCGGATTTGTTAGCCGAGCAATCTCGAGGCTCTCGACTCTCTTGCATGTAGTGCGCAGGATGAAACAAACGCGGGGTCTGGGGTTTGCTTGATACGAGATCTAGGACTCATGTTGGAAGCTGTAGATGGGTGTTGGGACTTGGAATCGTGCCTAATACTGGCGAAGGATTCCTCCAATGCGTGTGGGGGGAAGACGGCTTGAGATCTCTCCCTGTTGGTAAAAGCGATAGTTGGCCTTTCTCTCCCTCCGGACTCCGAAGAGGCTCCCTTGGAAGAATGTCTTGTTCTGGCATTTGAAAGACTACTTTGTTTGGGATGATAGGCGCTCCCACAATGTACGGCGCCTCACACATCTCTGCAATGCTTGGCCTGTTGGTTCTCTCCGCGTCCGTCTTCAAGATAGGGGCCACTTTGGTCCCGTCACTTGCTTTCTCCACCCCCCATTCTTGTGAGCAGTGACACAGAGAGCTGCCCCCTCCCCCCCCTACCCCTCTCTCATTGGAAGAAAAATGGATTTGTTTTTGGCGTTATTCCCATTGGCCCTGTTCCTATCCTAGGCCCTTCCTCTGGCAGGATTTTCCCGAGTCCTTTCCCTACGAAGAATCCTTCGCCCTTTCTCCACAGGCACCCCGTCAGCATTACTGGTTTTAGGGTCACCAAGGACTCTCTCCCTTTCTCTAGTTGAACGGGAAGGATCCAGCTTGGCGCCCCCCCTTAAGCAACGGGGAATCTATTCCCTGTACACAATGAAGAGAGGGCACGGGTGCTGTGCCGTATGGCCTAGTTTTCTACGCAAGGGAAAGGCCTTTTCACCCTTTGCTTTTCTCCAGAAATCCGAGAGTGAGTGCTACGTAAGAGAAAATCCGGGGAGATGTGTAGTTGTCGCTGGAAACAAGAGAGTGTCCCAATCCGCCTAGGTTTGATTAACCCACCCTCTTTCTTCTCTACTAAAGGTTGCGTGTCTATTTGCCTAGACCCTTTTTTTTTCTGTTGCAATGGGGAGAAAAGGGAATCTAGCGCGCCTATAGAGCATGAATTGCCAGGCGGTCGCAACGGCAGGGATAAGTCCATTATGATGTCAAGCCCTTGGGGGAGCCTGGCAGGTTTTCGGGGGAATGGTTCCGGGTACCCGAATCTACGGGTTCCATCCCAGAGGCCCAAGACCTATAGGAGGGGGAGAACTTTGCCAGGCTAGAATGGAGCTCACCCAGGAGTAATGGGTGTGGTCGTTTATAGAGAAGAGAAAGGAGAGCCAGGAGGGCATTTCTAGAGCAGTTCTGTATCGGGTCTTCGAGGCCAGCCAGGATGGCGCGATATTGGTCTGAGGGTTACCTAGTTCTTGAGGACCGCCTCCAATGCTTGTGAACTTTTAACCCCTCGTCAAGTTGGTCCTCCATAGATTTCGATCTGGTCACAATGGTGCAGTTACATGAGCGCCTGGATTGGGGGGCCGGGGGGGGGGGGGGAGGAGGAGAGCCATCACCAACATCTAGCTGCCTAGACTAGGACACACCTCCCCCTTCGTAAGTAGACGAGTAAACACTCCAAATGACGTAGTTGAAAAGGCAAGGCAATGTTCATCACAGCAGGCTCCATCGCCTCCTCCAATAGAGCGTTCTCAGTCTAGGCAGATAGAAAAAGGGAAAAAAAAAAAGCTGCCCGACCTATGATGCGGCCAGAAAGCAAAATCGAGATAACCACACTAGCAAGCCAAGCCGAGCAATACTTCCATCTCGACGACGAAGTGTAGCATTCCACACCTCGGTATCTGGGGGCGAAAAAAAAGAGTAAAGACTCCGAAGTGCCAGGACGCTCTCGATACGACAGCACCCCCTCCTCACTCTTCTCCTAAGCGCAGCACTATCCCGAGACGCAACATCCATCACGTCTTTCCCTGAGGTTCTTGGACTTCCCGTGATTCTTGGGCTTTAGGCTTGGCCTCGGGCCTATCATGCACATGCGCATATGCCCTGTTGGTGATGGCATTTTGGGATCCTCCTGTTGGTGGTATGGACCATGTGTTTGTTGGTTCGGTATGTTTTCGAAAGATTTCGGGACGGATTAATTGGATTGTCTCTTTTCGTTTTAAGAGTTTCTGGCGATTCCGGCGCCCGAAGCAACAGAATCTCTCCCCATTTCGAGACTATCCTTGGGGGTAGGTAGATAAAAGAATGAAATAGTAATAGAAATAAAATAAAGAAAATTAGAAGAAAAAAGAAAGCGACTCTGCTGTTGGTCCACCACTGGCCTCGCGATTCCTGCGTTTCGCTCAAATGCCCAAGACGACCAAGGACAAGAAAGGAAGCCGTCGGCGTATAGACTGGCAGGCCCAAAGCGGCACATTAGTTCAATCGTTGGGAATTCCTCCGCCCTAAACATGGCTCATCTTAGATATCTATGTTTCTAGAGAGACGAAGGCGCGAGGTTGATTCCTGCCAGAGTCGTGAAGGTTCCCACTCTCATCTGGGGATCCCTCAGGAGCTCAAGGCGTTTTACTGAGTGTGAATAGAGACGGAGTCGTGAGCCTCCATTATCTTTATCATTAACTAAACGCTTCAATTGTCGAGTATAAAAATAAGAGAGAAAAAAAAGAAAAGAAGCTAAATGAATAGAACCCACAAACCAAGCCCCGGTCCTAGACACCGAGTTCAGGATGACCTTGCCACAGTTTTGCCCATCTGTCCCCCAAGTCGCAAACTCCCCGTGAATCCCCTGGGCATGAGAAGAAGGAAAATAAAAGGAAAGCAACAAGAAGCTAGGAAAAAGAGAGAAGAAGGAAGTTATAAAGTAAAGAAGCAAGGGCCAAGACGCCATCGCCGCCAACCTTATTCGAACAAACTCTGTTCCTGGTAGAAAATATACAGACTTTGAATACCCGTTAACATTACACATCAATCGGAGCCCTTTCTGTTTTCGTTCTTCTGAGATGTTCCCGTCGCTATATAAAATACTCTCACATCGGGCATTGGAAAAAGGGGGATCATACGCCCTCCAAGGGCGTAACGGCAAACGAGTAATTAAAGTCCAGCAGCCCATCCAACATCCAATGTTGAGGGTCGAAGAAATCGTAGCCGGCGTCGGCGGAACCGGCGCCCGCGCCGCCGTATCCCAGGGCGCCTCCCATCATGCTCGTGGCCGCGGACACGGGGACGGAGAGGCCCGACGCTCCCGGCGTAAGGGCGCCGTTAGCGGCGAGCAAAGTGTTGCCGTGGAGGGCGGGGTGGGTTTGCATTAGCGGCGCGTTTGAGTTTGTACTGTCGAGGTGCGTAGAGGATGCGGAGGACTCGTTGGCGGAGTCGGGATTAGTGGGTTGTTTTAATGCTGGGAAGTGTTGTTAGTGTGGGGTGTTCTCAAGAAAGGTAAAACTGTATCCGGGAAGAGAGGGAGAGGGAGAGTCTTACAATCAAGTGAGCCTCGTCCAAGAGCCTGGTATTCTTCTCGCCATCGCCACACCGAGTCAAACACAAGACTCATGCTATGGCGACATCGCACCTTAAGCTGAAGGCTATCATCGATCTGAATCGGCGAGTCATCATCCGTACCACCATAGCCGCCTTCAGGTATCGAATCCAAGCGAGCGCCGTTCCACATCTGCACCATCAGCTCAGCGAGGCGTGACTGGAGGTCATTCTGGACGACGCTAGTGGCGCGGATGGCCTGGATCGTACGATGGAACAGGTTTCGCCCGCGCTCAAAGTCTATCGTCTTCGCAAAGAACGACCTAAGAAGCTTGAGAAGCGCGAAGCCAGCGGCGACGAGCATCTGTTGGATGTAGTTCGTGACGTAGGGCAGGATGGAGCCGCGGAAGTCATCTTTTAAGCCGTGGACGGACTTGTCGGACCCGAGGAGCTCGTCCAGGAAGGCGGCGGTGGCCCGCCACAAGCCCATCAGATCATCCATGTAGCCGGGCGTCGTGTTCGAGTCGAAGAAACCGGCTAAGCGGAGATGAAGACCCGCCGCTCGAAGGTGAAGGGTGGTAATGGGATTGAGCTGGCGGGAAAGGACGGACGCTTGAAGTTCGGCAAAGTCGCGTCGGTAGACCCTCATGAGCATGGCTCGATGCTCGTCGCCCGCTACACCTCGCGGGTCACTAACGTTGCTATACATCTCCTTCGAAACCTTGTCGCAGAATCTCTCTATCTGCAGCCTGACCTGGAGCTCCAGGGATAGGCTAAGGGGCCCTTCGTCGTTGGGCTTCACGGCGAGGGTCCAATCGTACAAGGTGGAGGCCGGCTGGCCGTAACCTGTGCCGATGGACTGGGCGACGATGTTGCAGACTGCCCACGTCGTTATTCGATCTTGAAGTTGCTCTCGGTTAAGTTCTACAGATACCCTGGAGAAGTCTTGAATGTGGTTGGGCCGATGGAGTCCTATCATGGTCGCCGCCTTCATCATGACACCGCACAGGATATGGGTGGGATCCGAGCTCGTCGTGCTCGTGGGTAGCGGCCACGTGCACAGAAGGCAAAGGGCCTTGACGACGAAATAGCTGGTGGGGACGTCTCCGATGGTCGTCCATAGCAAACGCGTAAGGGGCGCCGCCAGCGAGGTGAGCAGGGTTCGATCGGCTTGGTATCTCCGAGAAGCAACAGCGATGATGGCCCAAAAGAGCAAGGGATGCTGTTGGTAGTACTGGTCGGGGGCCTGCTGCTGATTCAGGAAAGGAAGGAACGGATGGTAAAAGGCGAAGAACTCGGCAAAGAGGTGCGTCACGGCATCTTCGGTGAGGCGCACGTTTTCCAACTCGTGTGTAACGCGAGGCACGCTGTAGGATCCACCCCGCTTGAGGTGCAGCAAAGACGACACGGCCTCGTCTGATCCCATCAACGACGGGTTCCGAGTATGGGTGTAGGTACTGGGAGCTATGGGGGAGTGGAGCTGCTGGTCATCGTCGTCCTCGGGCATGAAACCTTGGGCCTTGGCGCGTTGTATGTTCCTCCGCAGACGTTCGATTTCCTTTTCCATTTCGGCATGTTTACTGCGCTTTCCTATCCTCTTGAAGTTGGACTCTATCTTGCATTCCAGCTTAAGGCGGTTGCATCTCGAGCAGCTCTGGAAGGGCTCTTGGACCACATCGCATCGTAACTACACCGAGACAAAGCGCAAAAAGGCTTGTTAGTCAGGAACCTCAGAACATCAACCGGAAAGCTACAAGCTACAACAGAAGGTGTAATGGGAAAGATACGACATTGCCAGCGCCAGCCCTGGCCGCAACTACACGTGCCAGGTTGGCAGTTGGAGAAAAGGAAGCAGTATGTCTTTCGTGGTGGGATATGAAGAAGAAGAAGGCATGCGGCGTGACTCACCTTCTGCTGGCGACACTCATTACAGGCGCGTTTCACACCGGGCTGGCGCTTTTTCTCGGGCTCTGCATGGTCATCATCATGACCGATGTTGCTGGCCGGACTGCTATCGGCGCCGGCCAAGCTGCCACGCTTCCTCTTATGTGCGCCATTCGCTCCGTGGCGGGCATCTATCGGGCTGGTTGGGCTGACTGGAGTGACCCCGCCAGCAACCACGGGCGAACGGTCCATGGGAGCGAAGGAGGGGATGTGTGCCACTGTGGGGAGGGGGAATATACTTGTGCTCGGCGGGAGAAGCGCCGCGCTTCGTTTGACGCTCCCGAGTCGAGGGGTCGAGGGCGGGGTAAAGCTCCGGTATTGGCGTTAATTCCAGATAATTGATGCTGATCGCATCCAATTGTTCCAAGGCGCCAGTCGCCGGTGTCGCGGATTGATGTTTGAGTTCGCTGAGTTGTTCGATGGTGCCGGAATGCGCAAGGTCGGCCGAATACGGAGGGGAGGGGGAATTGGGCTCTGGGCTGGGCTGGGCTGGGTTGGGCTGTGTGGGCAGCAGATTGGGCGGGGGTTTTTTCTCGGGTTGTTGGGCGAGGAGAAACAAGAGTCATCAATCATTGATCCGTGAACTGTGACGGCGGGAGGAGGCGCCACCATGGGCATGGGCGATGGCTGGGCCATGCTTTTTTTTTTGACGCATAATTTCTTTTTTCTGCATTCGTCTCCATTTTTCTGCAGGGATCACTATTCCTGTATCCGGGCCATGTGACAGCTGTCTGTAGGTGCCAAATCCGCAGTAGCAATTATCGGCACCTGCTGCGGGGGGAATTATCTTCTCCGATTGGGCCGCTTGGAGGAGTTCAATGACACGTGACTGTCAGGGATTACACCCGGATAACTCAATCTAAGGTGGGGGGTAAATTACGGGGTAATAGTGGCGCCACTCTTTTCCCAGGGAACCAACCGAGTCGAGGGAGCGCCCCAGGAATTCCCCAGGATAGGGTTAGCCTGGCCAGGACTGGGGCTTGCTTAGGTCAGGTTTGTGGGTTATCAATCTATGCAACGACAATAGCGGGGGAGCTCTTGCTTCGGATCCGACCCGATAGTGTCATATCATGCCATTACGAAGTACGAAAGTACGGAGTACGAAGTACTCCATTGGCCATTGACCACAGCGCGTGGAGAAAGAACGTTCCTGTGAGTGAGTGGGCTTCGTACTTCGTAGTGTCGTGTGCTGTGCAGTGCTGTCGACACGTTCCAGATCGATCGATCATCATAAAGCCAGCTGATCTAGGATCGAGGGTTCCCGAGCTTATTTGCACTTCAAGCAAGTCGAGGATCTCCCCGTGTTTGGTCCAGAGCAGCGAAAGTGCTTGTATACCCTGTGTGGACAGCTCCATTCCCACGCACAAGTCCGTGTTCTTGGTTTCATACCTCACATGTACAATGCCTGGAGATGGCGAGGAGAGTAGCCCGGTCGGCCGTCGCCATCAGGGCAAGTTTTACCTGCAGCCGCCGCCAGAGTGGACGCCAGACAAGCCATACACCGAGCCATTGAGGCGGCGACGCGAGGTAAGATTCGTGATACCGGGAACGAAGAAAAAGTCGACGAATCCAGGTATGTGCTCGCCAAAACGGCTTTTTATTATTATATATATATATATATATATTCCCCCCCATTTCCCCCCCTTCAATTGGAAATGCCGTATTGAGCCTGTGATATCAAGATGCCGTCACCAGTTTCAACTCCACTGCCGTACCACAGCCGTTTCTGGATCCAGAGGTTCTTGAACGCTGGCGCCGCGACATGGAAGATGGCAAATCGAAATCGAAGTCGAAGCCGAAGCCGAAGCCGTAAATATCGTCTCTCCATCGATTGATCGTTGTTCCTACATGTACCAATGGCTTGGGCCTTGTGGAGACCGTCTCAAAGTGCTCCAGGCCGTTCACCGTTCAAGACAAATAATGCCCTGGTTCAACTCATCAGCCACAATCATCATTTCTTAGAAATCAAGGTGGTTCCCGATGTGGAGATCCCCGACTGCATTTATTGTTCCGAGTTCCGACGAGTACTTCGCGCTTTTGAAGGACCGAGCTAACTACCGGAATCCCACGCGGTTGCCCGCCCACAACCATCGCCGCCTTCCTTCCGACCATCTCAAAAGTCACATCCAAGGGTCCAAGGAGGGTCTCTGGCTCCATCAATGCTACTCTTTTAGTCCTGGTCCGTTGCAGCTTCTAATTCAATGCAGCTAATAAAATTCCACCCAAGCCCCCCAAAACCCCAAAACGTCAAGAAGAAATGCGGGGTCCCCTCATCTTGCTCCCACCGACCCCGACCACTCTCTCCCCGGATCCCTAACTCGGTATTTTTTTTATATATGTAATCCTCATTCTGCATTGATAATAGTTCATTTTACTGTACATTCTGATACCCACTCCCACCTCCTGTCCTACCATCCTGCCCCAAGTGTGGCCACTGGTGCTCGGGCGCCCTGCCTCTCCCCCGACGAAGGAGACGCGTCTCCCTTTTGTTTCATATCACAATTGAACGTTGCGCTGTAAACCTCTCCTCAACCTCTCTTCTAGACCCCATCTTGCACCTCTTTGTATTCTTTGTATAGATAAGACATTTACACACTCGTCGACCACCTCTACTACCACGACAGCCTAGATATTAGAGACAGGAGACTAGGGACCAGAGACTAGCAGCGACTCTCACGCAATGGCTTCTTACACGGTACCATTCTTCTTAAACGGAAAGGAAGAATGCGCTGAGCGCACCTTCGACGTCAGGTCCCCCGTCACCGGGGAAGTTATCCACGCATGTTCCAGCGCCAGCGCGCAGGATGTCACCAATGCTATCGAGAGCGCGGCAGAGGCTTTCAAGACGTGGCGGAAGATGACTCCCTCCCGCCGCCGGGACATCTTCCTCAAGGCGGCCGAGGTGATGGAACGCCGTAAGGACGAACTAACCAAGAACATGGTTGAAGAGACTGGGGCCTCTGCTATGTGGGCTGGCTTCAACATTCACACCACCATCGACATGATCAAGGATGTTGGTGGACGAATTTCCTCGATAGAGGGCAGCCTACCGGCCACGGCGGACGAGGGGCGGGGCGCCCTCGTCTTGAAGGAGCCCTATGGTGTTGTTCTAGGCATTGCACCTTGGTACGGCTATATTTTTTCTTCCAGGTCATCCGACAAGTGGTACTAATGCCTTGATAGGAATGCTCCTTACATTCTAGCCACCCGAGCCATCGTGTTCCCTCTCGCCGCCGGAAACACTGTCATTCTCAAGGCTTCAGAGTTGTCTCCCCGCACCATCTGGGGCGTAGCATCATGCTTCCATGAGGCCGGAATCCCCGCCGGCGTGCTGAACACCCTCGTCCACGAGCCCGCCAACGCCGCCGCCATCACCGCCCAGCTCATCGAAAGCCCCCACATTAAGAAGATTAACTTCACTGGCAGCACGGCCGTGGGCCGCATCATCGCCAAGCTCGCCGGCGAGCACCTCAAGCCCGTCCTCCTCGAGCTGGGAGGCAAGGCTCCCGCCATCATCTGGGAGGACGCCAACCTCGACCAGGCGGCCCACGCCTGCGCTCTCGGCTCCTTCCTCCACGCCGGTCAGATCTGCATGAGCACGGAGAGGATCATCGTGCACAAGAATGTCAAGGCCGAGTTCGAGAAGAAGCTGGCCGCCGCCGCCGAGCAGATCTTCCCCACCACCGGCGAAGCCCCCACGCTCATCGTCGAACTCGGCGTCCAAAAGAACAAGAAACTCGTCGACGACGCCGTCTCCAAGGGCGCCTCCGTCCTCTTCGGCGACGCGAAGGCCGAGGGCCCCTCCAAGAACAGCATGCGCCCCGTCATCCTCAACAACGTCACGCCCGAGATGGACATTTACCGTACCGAGTCGTTCGGCCCCACGGTCTCGCTCATCGAGGTCGACAACGAGGAGGACGCCATCCGCATCGCAAACGATAGTGACTACGGTCTTACCTCTGCCGTCTTCACGGAGAATTTGCGTCTGGGTCTGAGGTTCGCGAAGGAGATTGAGACGGGTGCCGTGCATATCAATGGGATGACGGTGCATGATGAGGCCACGTTGCCGCATGGCGGAACGAAGGCGAGCGGGTTTGGAAGGTTTAATGCTTCGAATGGGTTGGAGGAGTGGGTGAGAACGAAGAATGTTACGTTTAGTTACTGAAAATGTGGATATGCGTTGGCGGAGATGTAGGAAATGAGAGATTGCAGATGATTTGGGTAGTTTTTACATAGGTCATGCCCTAGAAACGACATTCTATTTCCGGCCCTACTTTCTCTGCTTGTTGAATCAGGTGGGTATATATGTAGTTGATGTTGATCATTCACTGTTCACTGTTACTCGGAAAGGACCACGACAAATTTCATCACGGACGAGGCAGAAGGAAGTCTGTGGCATCAAGCATCAAGTACGGCCAGTACACCAAATCTGTCTACGAAGAGAGAGGATCAATAGCCTAGCACGCGTTTGTGCACAGCAGCTACAGTTTCCGAAGCACATGGAAGCCGGAAGAGTCGAGGCTGGGACACAACGCACCTTGAAGTTGTTCTCCATGCATTTAGCAGGCTCCGAAGTGGACTAGATTCGATGATCTCATGTCTATATTTCTTGGAACAGTTGGGGTGACGCGGGACACCATCACAACTTGAAACAGCTCGGCAACAACGGAGATCATAAAATGCCTAATATGGGGACTTCGTTTTATCATCCGAATTTTGACAGAAATGTAGGAAAGTTCACTCCAAAGACAGAGGCTCATTTGACTCATTTGCAATGCTGTTGTGCAGCATTCTCGAAGTAGAGTGAAGCCTAGTCCTCGAGGCGATTCATGGGCAAGTGCTACACGTCGGGGAACAAGATTCTACGGCTCAAAGGACGAAGATGGGGTAGATTATACGCACTCCCTCAATCACACACTATACCATACCAAAGTTATCTTCTCTCCAACCCAACCACCCTCTCTCTCCACTCCTAGTGGAGGTAAAGAGACTATAACACTCGTGTATTAAGTCATTCTAAATTAGGCGAAAAGCAGGAACGTCCTTTCAATTAATCCCCTGCGCAAGACGGCTCGGATGTTGTCCTGGAGACCGACGAGATGGGGGAATAGAAAAAAAATGATCGCCCTCCACGGAAGCGGAAGGAGAAAAGAAAGGGGATCGGATGTTTCGAAACAAAAAAATCTTAGGATGTGTGTCCGTGAGAGGAGAGGAATGAGGGGTCGCTTTTCATGCTTTCCATGAGGGTGGTGTAGAACCGACGTAGGCTGGGCTGGTTCAGGGGCTTCCGGATGAATTGGCGATGCTTGAGGTAAAGAGATTCTGGGGTGAGGCATGGATGAGACTCGGTGGGTTGTTCGTGCTTCTTGGGAGAGGGAGGCTGGAGCGGCTCGGTAGCTTCGTTTCTTGAGAAGTCAGTCACCATGGCTTCATGTCCATTGCTGGGATAGCTGGGGGGGGAGGACGGTGTAAGTTATATAAGTGGAGGAGTCCCGTCTCAACTCCGAGGCATTTAAAGCTCCCTGGTAAAATGAGCTGATAAGTCAAGACCCTTCGAATAGTTTTCCTACGAGGACCTGCTGCCTCTTCTTCTTGGTATCTTGGGATCCCTGAGTATACGCTCGAAGACTAGGTTGAAAACAACATACCAATACGTCCCTACATATCTCGGCTTTCACCGCAACACACGAGAACTAGGAACTCAAAAGACTAAACCACCATGAAATACCTACTCTCGACTCTCTTCGCCGCCACCCTCACAGCGGCAACGCCCTTCCCCTTCCCCATCCCCGGTCTCCTAACAACCATCGAGGTAACAAAACCACCCCCAACCACGCTCTCCACGCTCTCCACATCAGCCGTCCTCACCCCGCAGCTCTTCATCGGAGACTCGGCCGACTCCAAAAAGTGCATCGAAAGCAACTTCGCCAACGAAACGACCGACTTCAGCGCCTCCATAGACGACTGCCTCTGCATAGCCCAGAACCTGGCCCTCCCCGAGTGGCGCGGCAAGTTCCTCCTCCGCCCCGTCGACGGCAGCAAGTTCGGCGCCGCGGCCGTCACGTGTCGGAGCTGCAGCTTCGTCGTGAGGACCGACGACGACTTCGGCACGAACGTGGGCGCCGACGACGTTAGGGCTTTCATTGGCGAGGCTGTCGAGAGGTTCGATAGAGGAGGGGGGAGGTTGGGGGCTAGTGGCGAGACGGTTTGCGAGAATGATAGTGGGAAGGAGGGGACGGGGGCTTTTGCGAAGACGTTTTGGTTGTTGGCTCATGTGCCGAATTGAGGGAGGGATCTTTGACTTATCGTTGAAACGTTGAAATATTTTTCTAAAGGGTGGTGAGGGATGAAGGTTGGGAGATGAAGTTTGTATGGCGGCGGAGGTTCGACATGGCTGTTTTCTCTCTTGTCGACCAGAGGCCAAGACTATGTCCCATGCTCATCAGTGCTTGCGTTTTCTGTTTCCTACCTGTCGGGATCGAAGGACACTAATACCAGAGGTGATTGGAAAGGGTAAACAGGGTTTTCGGAAACAGGCATTCTAGTATAGGGATCTCGGGTTTGTTTGTTTAGCTGAACTTATCCTCATTCGCGAGGGTTCAAACATATCATATGGAGAGGATGAGTCAAGAAGACCGCGTCTTGTTAGGATAGCTTGTTTGGGAAGGGTTAAGATGGATTGAGTTATCTTCTACGTTATTGATCTATTGATGGCTTGCCAACTGCTTTACATGACTTCCCTTCCAGTGTTCTATCAGGTGCAGGTTCATTCAGAGCTTCCTTGAGCCCACTTCAAAGTATATATGGGTTGAGACCTGCTGCATCGGCGAGTCGAGAAACGCCGAATTCCAGGAAGCTATCAACTCGAGGTGTGGCTGGTATGAGGAGTATATGGCTATATTTCCTATCAGTTTCTAGTGGTTGAGCACTACCGAAATCTCTGGCACTTTGTCCGTGTTGTTCATGAGAAGGAGGAGGAGGATGGGAGTAGTATATGCAACGACTTAGCATGCCCTAAGATATCAAAAGAGCAGTAAGTTATTTCATCTTTCTAGACTCTGCTCTAGAGCTAAATAGAATGCAAAAACCACTCATACACCTGGCTGAACGAGAACCAGCAACTAATCGAGCTTGCTGCATACGAATATATGAAGCTCATGGAGAGATGGGCTTCTGAGGAAAGATCGACGATGCTTTGATGTTTCCTACTGACCCTTCTGGCGTCTCTCAAGTCCAAGATGATAGACAGGGCTGATAAAATGTGCCCAGTAAAGATGGACATAGATCCGAAATATCAGGCGGAAGAGCAACTGGAAAGTACCTGCAAACTGCTTCTCATTGCCGAGCTGGTAAAGGATATCATTCGAGGATTCGGGGTAGACAGCGCAGGGAACAGCTGAATAATTGCTTTAGCCATTTCACTCTAATAGCGACAGCTCTCGACATGCTGCAGCCGGATGAACTTGAGCCCATGCAATATCTCCTTGACTTATGGGCTACGGACGGTAGCATTCCCCCAGAGTCAAGAGGAAACCTGCGCACGAAAGCCGAGCTAGGGTCGAGAAAAGGAGGAAGAAGGGTGAGGTAGACAACAATCGATAAAGAACTGGACGTGCGAATCGGAGTTCATCGTCATACGAGCTCGCTAGTGATAGTTGGCAAAGGGTTGTTTGAATACCTCCCCCCGCGGATGCATCAGCTGGCCTTGCAAGAGCAGCATGCCGAGGTAGAGGGTTCTTCTCACGAATAAGAGAATTGAAAAGGTAGGCGAACAGGCGAAACTATATTCGCGCCAACATCTACCCGAAGAAAGGCACAAGGAGCGCTTCCCACATTCCGGAAAGAAGTAATATATAACGCGCTGCGGACACAGTGGCAGACTTTGTACCGGCGATAGCTTCACATCCGCATTATCAGTTTGTGTTTGGATCGACTGTGAACTAAACGTCGTAAGAATTGGGCCAATGTGAGTGAGTTGAGAGCAGGTATAGTATAGCCCTGTGCTCTCTAACGTTTTGTTCCCTAGCAGACAAAATTGAATTTTGGAGGCGTGCTGTTTCTGACTCGCCTTGTGAATTCCGACAACCTGTTCCCAGACCAGGGCGTCGGAGCCCAGGCGCAGAGCATCTCCAACACCGATCATGTTGCGTGTGCCGCAACGTATGAATCTTGATGTCCGAGGGGGGTGGAGGTGGCTGAGGCTGAGTCGATGATTCCAATCCGAGTATCAAAAGGGGGCTGTGGCATCACTTGGCATATAAAACGCGAGAAGAGAAAGAGTGAGATTTCAGCTGTCCCGTCGTCCCATTTCCGACGTATGCTTCTTTCAAAAAAGAAACCAGAGGGGCCAGGATCATCAAATCATTGATCCAATTGTCGCGACGCCAAAACACGCTTCTTCCTGTGCGAAACTCTCGCAGATTTCCAATCCCCGGGCTTCGCGACGCGTCAATCAACCCAAATAATTCAGTCAATTAACCATGGCCGATCCCCAGCACCCAGGTCAATTTCAGACTTACCATGCGGCTCCCCCTCCTCCGCAGAGCGACGAGTGGAGAGAGGGTCTCTGTGGCTGTTGCAGCCCATGCGACACCTGTCTTCTGGGATGCATCGTCCCATGTTATCGTTAGTTTCACCGTCTTTGGTGCCCAGGGGGGTAGAGAGGAAGAGAAGAGAGACAAGAGCGCGACGTTACGATGAGGGTGCGATTCTGCTCGGGCTTTGGGGAGGGACGAGAAATGCTAATAAATTCTGAGATAGTCACCGGGCAAACGAGCGAGCGGATGAGGGACCCGACAATGGCCACCTTTAATCCCATAAACTCGGATTTTCTCGTCAGTCTTGCCCTTCACTGCACTATTGGTTGCGGATGGATGTAAGATATTGCCCAGCCCATGTTCATGTCCATGTCTTTCCTTAATACCTCTTCTCCCTCTGCTAGCCAGAGGATGCAAGGCCACCTCCGAGATTGCGGCTATTAACCCACCCTTCGTTTCCTCATAGCTGGACGATGATGAAGCGAACCGAGGTTCGCCATGCGTACGGCATCAAGGGAAGCACAACGGGTGACTGCTGCACAGCATACTGGTGTTCTTGTTGTGCTACCATCCAGCACGAAAAGGAGGTTGTCAATCGCACGGCGGGCGCCGCCGCTGGCGTTGTCCTCCAGGGATACCAGGCACCGCCGAATATGAACATGCAGGTGAAGCCCCAGTAGAAGGAAGATGCCCGTCTATTTTGAACTGGTTGAATCGGGTGATGCGAACGAGCGTTGATAGTCATTTGAACCTCATGTTTGGCTGAGTATTTTTCTTCTTTTTTTTTCTTAGCCATTCTCAGTTTCTGGCCGTTGATGGTATGTCTCGTGTGTTCATATCAAATTGATTAATCGAGAAGATACGCTCGATCTATAATTCAGATTTCAAAAATAACATAGAAGAGACGAAAACGAAGTCTGGTCACGGAGCAGCCCTTGCAACGAGTTCAACTCTCCCAACTAACCGCAGCAATAGTTGAAGCTGCAGACTACTAAATCATTGATCAACTTCATTTGAAAAGGGGTGTCAGGAAAATAGAAGAAAAACAGTTTAAAAATAAAATAGAGTATAGACTAACAACGAGACAGCAAGACCCTTCCGGCATCCGCTAAATGGATATGCAAGGGACTCCGATCTTCAGATCAACTCTGATCTTTGATCCCTCCTGACCGGACCAATTTCGTTTGCCATCAATCGATGTATCCCATCAATTGATCTTGATCTCTCCCGTTTGGCAGCCTTCATATAATAGCAGCTACTTTTCACACACCGATCAATTGATCCATGCCCAGGGTTCGGGATCCCACTCTTGTCAGTCCATCTCAGACCATCTCCATGCCCAGGCCGAACGCCCATGTAGCATACAGTTCCCGGTGACAAGAAACTTTTCTTCCGCTTCTGGTCTCTCGATTTATCTGACGGGAGCCAATATCAATGTCCAACTTTCCCACTTTCCCACGTCCGGAAGAAAGCCACGCCTGCGATCCTCTTTAATTCTCCGCCCCGATCCCATTGGCCTGACCCTCATTAACGGACGCCGCGGGTAGAGCAAGTAGAGCAACCATCGCTGCCATTTACTAGTCCTCCTTGATTAAAATCAAGGAACAAAAGGTAAAGTTTTGGTTCCAACCCCGGGCATATTACCCGGGACTCCGCTACAGATAGACAGACCGATAGCTTCAACAAAGCTTTACGCTCTCCAAAAAGCCCTGCCGCCGTTTGAAGCACTTCTCAACCTTTTTATCCTCCTTTGCCTTTTGTCCCGCACTTAGTCGCTCAATGCTACGCTCGCAATCCTACAGAGCAACCACCCCTACTCTATCCAGGAAAGAGAAGTGGAGTACACACGGCCGTGAGCCGAGATCACCACCCCATTTCTTGTCTGTTGTGATTCGTTCGTTTAGGACGTATGTCATGTCGATCCGGGACCGGCGATGGTGGGCGGGTGCTGGACGCCGGTAATGTGATGCTACCAGCCCTCGTGGCTGCTAGAGGCCCATCATAGACATCTACGGCAATATGCAAGTTCCCTCCTATCTGACCTTGGGCTCAGAGTTGGGTGCCAATATGTCGTCTTACATCTGTCTCCCTCTCTCCTCTCACCCACTCACTTACTCTCTACCTGTTGTATACACAAGTGTTTTGTTAGTATCTTCTCACATCTCCCACATATCCAGATCACTGCTCAGGGATGCCGTTTTCGTCGGTGTTGGAGGGAACGGCACGCATATCTGAATAGCAAAGAAAGAGTAATCAATCTAGCAAATATACATCGTCACCTCGGATTGGATAGATCTTCCTTTCTTGAAACCCGTTCTCAACATACGAAGTAGTATCCGTAGCAAAGCCTGTTCTTCTCCTTCCCACCACCCCGTAAGAGTATAGCTCGTTCCCACCCGCCGCCCTCCCACATCCCATGCACCTTGGACCAGACTCCAACCTCCAACTCCACAATGTGGTAGTCGAACCCGGTCTTTTCAAGGTCGAGGCGGGCTGCAACCCTTCTTTCCACTTGGTTTCCCGACGTGGGACTTCCCTTCCTCCCTTCCTCTTTTCCCCACTGGCCAGTTCCAGTTTCTTTTACCAATCCTTCTCTTTTTAGTACTACTCTGGAAAGAGGGCTAGGAAGAGGTTTCTGGTTACGTTCGTTTTATCTTTGTGTGCGTATGTGAGTGTATGAGAGAGTGTGTTTTCTATGCAGCACCTCTGAGTCTCAGGCGTACGACCTGACGCACTGCAGCAAACGAAAACAAACAGTCGCCCTTCTTCTTCTTGAGGTTCTCGTATAGTATATGAGACACCTCGTCCTTTCCCTAAGTTTGATCGTATCGTTCTGAATTTCTCGGGTTTCCTGGTCTTGTGCCTTGGGAGAACTCCCTTCCGCTCTTTTTCCTTTTTCCCTCTTATCCCCTCAACTACACGTTGGCCATCTTTTGATATTCAAACATGACGGACTCTCCCAAACCCGACAAGGCCATCCCAGAGGAAGAGGAAGAGGCCAAGGCTGCCAAACCAGCTGAAAGGGAAAATCCCGAAAGTACTTCCCAAAAACCAACCGAGGTCTCCCCACCTGAATCGACCATTGAAGATGGCAGGAAGACCCCATCCGGCCCCGATGGTCGCAAAACCCCAGTGGACAACATCGACGGGCGAAAGACTCCCTCCTCGGACCTAGACGGCCGCAAAACCCCCTCCGACGTTGCCGGTCGCGCGACCCCATCCGAGGGCCGACGCACCCCATCAACGCCCATCACTCCGCGCCAGGACCTCTCGCACATCGCCTCCCACGACTCCATCCGCCGCAAGCCCGTCCCGGCGCCGAGCTACGACACCTTGAGGGAGTTGGCGGCCATGGACGGAACTAGGGTGTCGACGCCTAAGAACCCGCTCGAGAAGACCACTTACACCATCTTGCCGGATCAGCTGGCCGAAAAGGCCCCTTCGACTCCGGATGCTACGCCCAGGACGCATATTACGCTTCCTAGCCGGGAGAAGCCGAAAGGGTTTAAGCTCAATGTGAAGGCTTTGGCTAAGATCGACTTGAAGAGATTGGCAGGGATGTGGTGGGTGGAGGCAGCTTGGTGGGGAGTTGCGCTGTTGTGCTTCATCAGTAAGTGCTGTCCTCAGATCCGAGCTCCCCAAGTGTAAACTAGCAATGACCACATGTCATCCTTATTCACACCTCTCCTGATTTGGGTTTTTGCGGCTAACAAAATATGATCAAAAAAGTAATCACCGCTGTCCTCGGTGCTTTCAACAACCACCCGCTAACCAACCTCCCTCTCAACCTCAACGCCTTCCTCGCATTCTTCACCACCATCGCCACCGTCTCCTTCTTAATCCCCGTCTCCGAGTCCCTCTCCCAGTGGAAGTGGAACTACTTCCGCGCCGAGGACCGCTCCCTCTCCGACTTCCAGCTCTTCGACTCCGCAACCCGCTTTCCATCTGGCTGTGCCGTCCTGCTCGCCAAGCTAAAGCACACGCACATCGCCAGCGCCGGTGCGGCAATAGGCCTTCTCTCCTTGTTCACGGCCACGGTAACACAAGCTTCGATCGGGTACCGATCCAGCTTCGTCCCTCTCGGAACCGACGGTGGCGCTGCGATCATCAAGGCCGCTAGGATTCTCGGCTCCGAGCAGGAGGGCGGATTCGGCGAGAGTATCCCAGGCTCTCTGACTCTCGATGTGGTACCTTTCAGGTTACCGATAACGTGTGCGACTTCGGAGTGCGAATTCCCTTCGTTTGAAAGCCTGGCAGTGTGTGCCAAGGTCAATGATGTTACGTCCCGTCTCGGGAAGCCGCCTGCCGATGGGAACAGTACTTCGAGTAATGGGGAGAAGAAGAGGGCCTACGGCACTTCTTTGCCCGACGTCGCGAACTGCGCTATTGAAACGGACGGGCAGTTTAATGTCCTTGCTTGCAAGACGAACGGGTCGGCGACTCTATCTTTCGGTGGTGACGATGACCTGAAGAAAACGGCTATTTACTCAATGCCCATCATTTACTCGAATGCCGAGGGATCGGAGACTTCGTCAAATGTCAAGTTCGAGGCCGTCGAACTTCTCTTCCATCTGTGCGCTAACAGCTACGACGCCAAGGTAGCCAGCGGCCAAGCAGAGGTCCAAGTCACTGGGTCATCGTACTCATGGGGTTCGGGGTCGGCAGACAGGCAGGTGGACGTCAACTGTTCCATGGTTAGGGAAGGCGATGACGCCACTATGGGTAACAACTGCACGGTTTCGAAGAGCGTTCCATCCGATGCCTTTATGGAGCTTCGGGGTCCGAGGGGCGACGAGGATGTGTACAAGGCGCATTTTGCTACACTTGAAGATATGGCTTTGACGATGAATGAAGCCATCAGCGGTTTCTATGTCCGCAAGGTCGGAGAGGATGGGAAGAAGGAAAGTAGCAGTGTTGGGCCGCATATTCAACACATTGCTGAGTCTATAATCTTCAACGGTGACCAAGACAAGCAAAAAGAAAGACTAACAAGAATGGCTGATAACATTGCCATCAGCCTCACCAACACGTAAGTCCCCTTGCTCCTTTTCTTCTTCATCTTCTTCTTCTCATCGTTACTCTATCCTCTCGACTAACACCCTGCTTCACACAATCCAGCATCGCTGCAAAACAATTCGCCGCCTCCCCCCCAACCGCCAACCCAATAACCGGCACCGCCCTCCTCCCCGAAACTCGCATCACCATCCGCTGGGGTGCCCTCACCCTGCTCATCCTCCAGCTCATAGGTGCCTTCTTCTTCCTAATCTACACGGCCGTCGCGACGCAGTTATCCGAGGGCGAAGTGCTCAAGAGCTCCGCGCTCGCGGCGCTCTTCGCTCTCGAGGAGGACTGTAGAGGCGTCGCGGGGGGTCTTGAGTCGGTTGCGGGAATGAGGAGGAAGGCGAGGGTTATGCTTGTTCGGTTGAGAGATGAGGCGATTGTTTTGGCGGGGGAGGAGAGTGTGGGTTCTGGTGTCGGTATTGGGGTTAATGGTAATGGCCGGTCGAAGTCTAAAGAGGAGATTTGAGGAAGAAGAAAAGGGTCGGGGTTTGGTGTTATTGACGATTTTGGTCGTATTTTTCTTCTTCGATTCTACTTTCTTTCTCCAATTCTATGTAAATAGTTTACTGGCGTGTTTCCATTTTTTGTGGCTTTGGGAATGAAGATGGTGGAAGCTCCACGGGACAGAGAGATGGGAAGCGAGACATAGGATCGATCAATGGAACTTCTTCTAGGACCGAATCCACACTCTCGAATTTTAGAGAGCGGGCTTTACAGGCGTTGACTACACCTCACAAACTTGGAACTCCTACCAGACGGAGCTCGCCGTACACTTCTTCTTTTGTGGTGCTCTTCGACCTAGTGTCTCGATATCATATCAGAGGGGGAGGCTTCGACGACGATCATAGAGAGCCTCACTATTTTGCGATCTACCGAAGTCTTGAGAACTGTTTGGCAGCATCTATCCGAAAAGAAAAGACCTTGAGCTAGAACCCTCGACGACGAATCCAAGACACATCCTCATCATCGCATCCACCGAACAGCATCGACCCTCCCTCAAGCCCACTGGTCAAACCACCTAACAGCCTGGAAGAACGCCGACTCCTTCGCGAACTTCTCCTCGGGGCTCGACAAGTTGGCCCGAACGCCGAAACCATGGTTGGTACCGCTATACAGGCTAAGCTGATAGGGAACACCGGCTTCTTTGAGCAGACCTTCGATCTCGACCCGACGATCGGCAGTGAGCAAGCTATCATTTTCTAGACAAAAGTTAGAAGACAAAGTGGCATTGTGCTAGAGGAAGAAAAAAAGAACGAAAAGAAAGAGAAAGGAGGAATCAAAAATAAGAAGAAGGACAAGGGAAAGCGAACTGACCAGCAAAAGCAATGCTCGAAGCAGCAGTAACGTTCGAAACCTCCTCATCCCCCAAATTACTAGGATGCGCCGCAAACACCGCGCTAGCACCCTTCCCCTTGGCCCCGAACCTAAACGCGAACCGCCCGCCGAAGCAGTACCCCGTAACCCCGAAGCGCTTGACGCCCAGCTCGTCGCGGAGGTACGCGATGGCCTCCTCGATGCGGGCGTCGACGGTCTCGGGCCCGTTGTCGGCTAGGAACTGCTGGATGTCCCAGCCCGGTTGGTTGAGGTCGGAGGGCGCGGGCGAGCCGGCGAAGAGGTCCGGGGCTACGGTGAGGAAGCCGGCGCGGGAGAAGCTGTCTGCGAGACTGTGGTGTTGTTTTGGTCAGGCCCGCGTTTTGGGTATTTTTTTTCTGGATGGAGGATGTGTCTTTTTTTTTTTTTTTTTTTTTTTTTTTTTGATTTTGGGGGTAAGGGGCCTTTTTTGTTATGTTTCTTACAGCTTGTTCTCGTTCAGCTGAATGCCGAAAACATCGGTAAGGTAGAGGACCGCGACATCTCCGTACTCGCCCTCGGGCTGAGCGACGTAGAGCGTGACTGTGCCAGCATTTCAGCATCAAACCCTTGGCTTCTAACTCGCTTGTAGACAAGGGATTAAAAAGGTTGTCATGGAGATCTACTTACGATCGCCAGCAGTAACCTCTTCACCAATCGGATCACCTTCGTGGGCGATAATAGAGCTATCACCACCCGCTCCAGCAAGTACGCGGGAGGCAGCGCAAAGCGCAAGCAAAGTCTTGACGGTGAACATGACGTTTTATCTTCTCCTTGTTCTATTCTCTTCACATAAAAATCTTAGAATAGCAAGCAGGGACGAAACGGAACCTCAATTACAACAAAAACTGAAGTGAAAAGGAACGCAGAAGACGACATCCCCTCTCTTTTCTATAGCTCCGATCCAGGCAAGCATGGATCCTTTCATATGAATATAGAGTGGCCTCCAAAAACAACAAAATCTATAACACTCCCTCCTCTCGAGAAGACGTGCTCTCTGATAAAAGCAGCTAAGCGGGGAGCGGGAGACTCACCGGCATGCAAGGGGTTTAGATAAACCAAACCTTCCAATCGATGGGGGGAAGGGGATCTGAATCTATCATATGACCGGGAATGACGAAATCTTGTTTTCAATTTCCACGTCGGGAAATAATAACTCTGCACCGGACTCGTTCTCGGCTAAAGGAATCGAAATGCAATCAAATGTAGGAGAGGGGACTGCGTTATTGTGTTTTACCCTACATATAATCCGTGTAAGGTGGGAGGACCACAGGCTAGGAATCGCCTTGTGAAAGAAGTTCCAAGATCTTACAATAATACTGAAAGTCTGGTCGGGAATACCGTCGAAATCCAAACCATTGTGATAGACTAGAAAGACTATCCTAGAGCCCACCGGTCGAAAGGCTTGCTCGCCGAGTGTGGCCTAAGGGAGGTACTACTAGCTAGCGAGAAGTAAAAGATGCGTCAATGAGCAGATTGACGTGTTTTGCGATGTTTATTTAAAACAAGAGGTACACACTTCGTAGCTTGGTCTCTTGAGATCTGTCCAATCGACCCGTTACATGTGCTCGGCATCAGAACCGGTTGCTTTGGGCGATTGAATGTCCACACGACTCTGCTCTGCTCCCCTACGCGGGCATTATGGCATTTATCAAGAATTAAAGAAAGAGCGTCATGGAAGAGCGCATCGCCAACGGGAATATAAAACGACCTAGCCGGACATTGAGCGACGGCCGGATCCTGAGACTTGCCATAATCTAGCTCAGCGCCACCTCGAGAGAGGAAAAAGAAGCATTTGCACATGTCGCTAGATAAGACGTAATTCAATCCTCTCAAAAGAGATTCGACCAAGTGAATTAACGATGTGACCCGTCTAGTTACAATACACCTTCATCCGCCTGCCCTACAAGAAAAGGAGAGGCAAGTTAGGATGGTAGAAAAAAGAGAGGTTGAAGAAAAGAAAAAAGAGAAGAAAAAGTAAAAAAGAAAACCAAATGGTAAAAATGATATTTCCCTCCAAATTGCCCAACGCCGCGTTTTTCCCTCCCTTCAAAGGCCGTGTCTGTCGCGCTGCATATTTGTAACATATAAAGTTTTTCATTGTAACAATCCAGAAAGGCAAAAAAACTCTCTCCGAAGACAAGAACAGGCATGTTTCTCTATTTCACAAAAAAAGTGAAGAAAATGGTTTTGTTGCATGTGTGGCTGGGGAGACGTCCCCAGACGTTGACGATCATACACAAACAGGCGTTTCTTTCTTGTGCGAGGATGCAGAGCGAATAAAACTTGCCTCTTGAAGCTCCACACAACTCTGTTGCTTATCTCTTAAAAGAGGTTTCATGTTCGAAAACACTTTGCCGGCTGGAAGCCAATTCGTGGCACGCTCTTAAGCAGAGAGGATGGCATCGTTGAAGGCGGTGACGACGGCGTCACCGTCGCCCTTCCCAAGACCCTGGTCCTTGAGAAGCTGCTGAGCATCGCGGCAGGCGGTGATGGCCGCGTCGTTGGCACCGCAGATGTTGTTGAGGTCGTCGCAGATGCGGTTGACGATGATGTCAGGGTTGAGAGCCTCCTGTTGGTTGGCGGCAATGGTGGGCTCGTTGGACTGGAAGGTGAACTCGGTGTCGGGACGTCCGCCGAGACCGCCAGCGAAGAAGATGGTGGGGTCGCAGGTTCCGAAGTCGACGGCACCGTTAGTGGCGGTGGCGGCATCATCGGCGGTGGCGGCGTCATCGGCAGCCTCCCCGTTGTCAGTAACAACGCCAGCACAAGCGTCATTATTACCTACAGTAGCAGCATTATCAGCCGCAGCGTTGTCAGCCGCGGCATTATTGTTGTTGGCAGCGTTGTTGTTCGCAGCGTTGCCAGCAGCAGCACCGTTGCCGGCGGCGGCGTTTGCACCGGTGGTGAGGCCAGCGAGGTCCACCTTGTTACCGGCAGCGTCGACGGCGAAGAAGTTGGTGAAGCCCTGAGCAATGGCAAGCTCGGCAACGGAGATACCGGTAGCATCGAAGGGGGTTTGGACGGACTGGGCCGAGTTGGCGTTCTCAATGTCCGAGCCGTCTACGGCGGGGTCAAAGAGAGGGAGGATACCACGGAGGGCCTCGGTGGCGGGGAGCGATGCATCGGCGCAGAGGTTGCCAGTGTCAACGGCGAAGGGGTTGAAGTTCTGCTCAGCGGCAACGAGGCCAATGGCGGCATCGATGACCTGCTGGTCAGTGCCGAGCTGGGTGACGATGTCATCGGCGAGTTGGAGCTATATATCTTGTTATTAGCAACCGAACCCCATTTTTTCCATTGTTAGAAGATAAGATGGCTCGGCTTACCTTGGCGCAGGGGCTGGCAGCGGCAAGGAGGACGCCGGGAACCTGGCCGGAGAGGGTGCCAGCAGCACCAGGGGCACCGAAGTTGCTGAGAGCCTGAACGGCAGCGGAGGCGAGACCCTCCTGGCCGAATCGAGCCTCGACGTAGGCGATGGCGAGAGAGATGATGGCAAGCTTGGCGGCAGACATTTTGACTGTATGGTCTTTTTTTTTTTTCTCTTTTTAAACTTCGAAAAGCGGGAAAGAAACGTAGAATCGAAGACCGGCTGGCGGTATAGTTGGATCAAATAAAGAATGTATAGGCACGAAGGGAACGAAAGAAGGGCGTTCACAGAACTGCAAAAGAAGGAAAGGCAGAATTGAAGAAGACGGTTTTGGTCGATTGAGCTGAAGAAAGAAAGAAAAAAAAAGGGAATTCCAGGTTGATCGTCGATAGGAAACTACGAATATATATACAGAGATTTCGAGCGATGTCGAGCTCGACCGCGGCTAAACAACCTGGACATGTCGAGGGGCGATCCAAGGGGGACTCTGCGATGACGACGGCTGTGCTCGCTTCAGATTGCTGCGATCCAGCCCTTGGACGCCTACCCCAAACAATCGTATCGTGAGTGAAGAAGTGGGAGTTCGAAGTTAGGACCCATGGATGGGAGAGCCCCTCGCGACGATCATACAGGTGCGAAGTACGGCCGTCATGCTTGAGACCGGCACGGCATGAACGTCACAGGCCGCTATTTTGGGACGACATCAGGAGGCAATGCGTACTTTGTAAGTTGGCAGCCCAGCAAGGTGTGGAGAATGGGCCTGTCAGCCAAGGTTGAGCCCTTGCCCTTGAACCTGGGAGACAGGCACCGAGCAAGTTACAAAGCGTCGAAGCAACGCATCGAATGTTCCAGCCAACAGGGGGATGCAGGAGTAGCCGCCGTGATTAGTAGCTGCTATTACTAGAAACCGAGAGTGTCAGCTGTGTGGCATCGTCTGACGTTGGGCCTGGGGATGAAGACCCCGTGCTGGCTTGGAGGTCTGAGAGCCGGTTGGCAGGCCGAACCTGTTGCACTGCAGGGACTGCAGGGACGCCGTGCTACGGTCTCTCCGTGATGAAGAAACGGGTTCCTCGGGCCTGGCTCCGGTATTGGCCTGGCCTGTTTAGTATCTATCGCATCTGTGTCTTCTTTATCGCGACTCGATCTTCGGCGGTTAAGTAGTTGACGCATTCTGCCCCATGACTTGCGTCACTGATTCTCACATCTTCATCTCGCTGTCCATCGTACATCATGCGCTATTCATAGTACTTTCCTGCTTCATACGAGACTCACATGCTTTGGGCGTACTCCACCTGTACTTCCTCTGGTTGGTCTGGTTCGTAGAGAGGCTCTCGTCCCTCCTTGCTAGCTTCAGGAATTGGGGACGTGACACTTAGACGGACGGGAAGGCTCTCCCAAGGGCCCAAGGTTAAAGCTGGCGTTTCAGGGTAGGTGCAGGGTAGGTGGAGGCGAAGTATTGGTACATACCCCTGCTAGGATTAATACGAGCAAGGGCGTGCTGTAACAATTATTACGGGGTACTGTTACCTGGACCCCTACTTCGCCCAACATGCGCCGGTACAAGACCTGGAATTGGGAGAGACAATCAAGAATTATTATCACTGTGTTGATACATTGTTTTCCTTAAATTTTATTAGATCTCAAAGGACTGCATACAGTGTTTAAAACGGATCGTACTGTTCTTAAATCACATGACTCGGTATCAGTTCCAAGTCTCAGCGTCCAGTTTCCCTTGAACTGGGATCGCTCTTCAGCCCCTGCGCAATTTTGGATGAAGAGCAACACTTCCTCGCCAAGTTTTGAAATTTTGGGCCGTTTTTGGTCCAAGGAGACTCTGATCCGCTGCGATCAAACCGTGTCGTCGGCGTCAGCAGGGATGTCTGAGACGTTTTCGAGACTCGCCTGCCACTCGCCTGCCACCTAGCAACCTGTTGTTTCCTTTGTTTCCCTGTTTCTCTTTTGCCATTCTTTTTTCGTCCCTTTGCTCCTCGATCAACTCTTCACAGGGCAAGTTTAGCCTTTCTTGGACAGCTTAGACCGACCCATCCTCGATCGATCGATCGCTGGGACTACTCGTCGCTTCACGAATAAGCTTACAAGCCAGCCAAAAACAGCAAAACCTGGGCGTCAACACTCTGATGTGCGCACATCTTTCCAGCTCACTTCGAAACGACTCGACGTTTTAATCCCTTTTTCTCTGCCTCGAATTTCTCTCATGCATCAATCAATGTCCCAAACTTTTCTTGTCTACGCTTGTCAACTCGTTTCGTTGGCTGGTTAGCTGATGTCTCTACATTTTCTCCCCACAGCCAAGGCCTGACAGCCTGCCACACTCCCCCCCATCTCTTCGGTTAGATCCGATCTGTCTGGCCCAGGGGACCAGGATGGAGAAGGTGCTGAGTCCAGACGGTTTTCGTTTTGTGATATTCTGATGTCCCTGTCGTTTCCCGTCACTCGCACATGCACATGGGCGCATGCTGACACTGGCGTGTTTCCTCGACTCAGATCGAGAGATCTATTGTCGAGAGCATTTTACATGAACGTGAATTGACGATCTCCATCGATATCTGATGCTCATACACGAAGTCGGTAGTTAAACTGACTTACGCTACATACTTACCAAGAGCACCCATCGATCCTGAACCACTGGTCGACCAAGCGGTCATCGCTCTCGCACACTCGTCTTAAGAGGACATCATAACCCTGCCCCGTCGAATCTCGGGAAGCAGATCCCATGCTTTGACAGTTGCCCCCCACTACCATTTCCTTGACAATTGGACCACCCTGTTCACTCTCGGTCTGATGGCCATCCGATTTTCAGAGTCTCGACTGTTTGAGCTTTGGTTGGCAGTCCAGGAGGAGGGAGGGGAACGAGCCCCCTAGCTTTCCTGACACATGCACTTGTACCCACAACAGCGCAGGTCCCTTTCCTGGCCTGGTCCTTGTCAACTGGAAACTAAACAAGCTCCAGGGCACGGGTCTTTTTTCCCGCATAAGTGAGTCTTCAATGGTTGATGCGTTCGGCGTCAACTCTGACATCGTGTGGGATGAGCTGCTTTTCCACCAATATCAGCAGTTTTTTTCGCCGACCGGCTCCGCTTCCTTCTCGATGTTGCGTGACAGTTTCTGTAGCAGAGGAACTGGAATGCACTTAAACTAGCTTATCTCTTTATGTTCGGGTTTATTTCCAGAACCGACCAGTAATGCAAGAGACGGAGAGCAAGGTCATGCCTTGGGACAAGTAGCGTAGAGGTAGAAACCAAAGATGGTAATGGAGATAACAATTGAATGTCACTCGTAGGAGGCAATATATACTCGTGAGACTCGTCAGGTCATCCGTTGTCTTCACCCAGAGGACTATAAAGAAGTTTTCGAACAGCTACATGAACGCATTGCCGGCCTTATTACAGAACCCCTCCTCCTCCACCGAACTGTGAGGTGAGGCAACACTTTTAGAATATTTTTTTTCTTCATTCTTTTTGTGGTTGCAAAGAGCCTACGTGTGCTGACTGAGTGTTGTAGGTCTATGCAAGGGGAGGTTGACTTTGCATCAAGTTGTGCCAGCTTTGCAATATCACTCTATACTAGGAACCTTTTCGGGCTAAGGAACTAGATATTAGCCTCCATCCACCTCGCCTTACCCGGGCAGTCCATATGGCCTACTTGATATTTATCCTCCGTCTCAGTTCTGTCATCGGTTACGTGATGGAGGATAACTGGTAAAACTTATAATGCCGTGATGAGGGTCATAGATTTCTAGGTGTCAGTACCATGCACATGTTGATTGAAGAACTCTACTGCCAATCCCGGAGCGGGATAGCGGCAGCGATTTGCCCATCAAGGAACAATTGTTGAGCGTTTCATTATCATTTGAATAGAAACACACCAGCTGAGTAAATCAGAGCCGTTCGTTTGTTCCAATCTTAGATAATGTCGATAATATACTTTCTTGTTGAGCCAAGTTCAAGATATTCGTCCAAACTCAATGTGTCAAGACGGCCGTTAAATGCGTCCTCAAGCTCAGAGCCTGGATACCCGCCTTTGAACGGAATGAAGAAGCGTCCCATCCGAGTGTACGTGCCACGCACCGCCGTCCTCTGAAGGATGATCCCATGCTGCATAGGCCCTTCGACGCTTCGCTCCGAGGCGATATGAAGGAGGTAATGCGTTTGTTCGACAGACCCGCTGCTCGAATTCTTTAGCCAACCTGAAATTGCACGGCGAGATGTATCCCACTCAATGAAAATGACTCTGCCTTTCTGCCTGTAGAAGCGGCTGAACTCCTCGAATTCCGTGCGCTCTGTGACGCATATCCAAGGTACGCCATCTTGGATACACCGGCGGAACTTGCAAACTGAACCGCGGAGACGGAGTCGGCAGGAATGTGCACCGTCAAACAAGTTTGGTGAAATTCGTTCTATCTGCACATCTAGGACCTCGGCAGTGGCTACTAGGGGGGACTGCTGTGTGAACGCTACCGGCCCCAGTACAGATGCCCAGGACCACGAGGGCGCGTACTTCATCTCGGTTTCAACACTAGTCGTCGGTTCGGGGTTATTTAGGCCTTGTTGCGAAGACTGGCCCCAAAGCATTGATAGAGGTAGGTCATCCTTCCACATACCGGCCAAATACTCTGACGGGTCTCGTCGCATCGCCAAGCAAAACCGTTTAGCTAAGGCTGAGATGGCAAGAAGACGGTCATCAGCAAGGCTGAGCGAGGTACGCGAATAAACCTCCACAGCTTCGTACCATCGCGATTTTAGCTGGTGCGTGGACAATGAAGAGGAAATCTCAATACGCTCCCTAAGGCGTGTTGATGGCGAACTTGGAACCCCCTGCGGTAAAACTTCTGATGCTTCAAGGGAAGGGCATTCCCAAAACACTTGGTTCTTCGAGAAGTGGACAATGCGTGGCGCGAGAGCGCGTTCTTGAAAAACCCAGCCACGCTTATTCAAAGGACCCTCAAGTGGTCGAAGAAACCACTTTTCGGGAAATACCTGGAGACATGCATCCTCCTGGGTTTCCGGTACCTTGACTAGTGCTTGGCATGGGTTGGTGCGGAGGATATCCCGGCGGAAGACCAAGCCTTCGTGGTTTCGTCCCTCCACGGCCGAGATGTTAAGCATGGAATTCGAGTATACCTCATCCATTTGCATAATATCTTCTGTCTTCTCAAGCGTGTCTTCCTGCATTATGCATAAAGCATCGACCCAGAGGTAACGAAATCCTAGGCACCTGGTGACGTGGATAGCATGGCAGAACACGGCTGCCCCAGGGCAATTTAAGAGATGAGAAGATATATCATCATTCAGAAGGAAGAGTGTCTTCTTCGTAAGCAGGACGCTTGGAGGACTTCCCCATTTGTAGCTGAGGGTGAGGTATGGTGTACTAGGAGGCAAAGAGTCTGCCGAGACGATGTGGACGTTGGGCATGTTCTCGAGGCGTAGGGTATTGAATCTTTCCAGTACTATCTCCTCCATCGGACAAGGATGACCGAAACTAGTTGACATTACATCTATTAACCGCCGCGGCAGTCTGCCTGCTACCTGGGGCTTTGCGCAGTTGTCATGGGACAAAATGCAGCTCTTCATCCAGGATCGTATACGATTCAATGTCTCTAGCGACCATGTCTTGGGAGACTGAAGGAGACAAACTTGACCATGTGTGACTGGGACCATCAGTTTTCAACACCTTACGTGCGTGGATATTGGCCTCTTCTCACTATCTTGTATTCGTAGCGAACCGGAATAACACATCTGGCGATCAAAGGCCTCTCCCTCGAACCCGAAAAGCGAGACAGTGGCGGCAGCTGGGTCATGCCGAGCTCTAGAGATATGCAAAGCCACAAGTTCCTTGGAATGGAGCGGCTCTAGGAGGCGGGGAATGGAGGCACCAAGGAGTGTGCACATATGGCATTTCGATGAAGCTATATTAGCTACTAATCGAGTTCGGTAAGAGGCATGAAATAGCCTTAACGAGGGCTCCTCATCTATGGACTTGGACGAGATGATGGATGCCGCATCTTTCAAGACGTCGACGCAATCGTCGCAGGTCGTATGCAGTTCTGCCGTATGGTTGTGGAAGGAGGAGAGGCGACAAAGCAATGCTTTGAAGATCTCAAGCGACGCCTGAAACCAGACCACGACCACCTTGCGCGCTCGTAATGGGGGAGGCTTAAATGACAACTTCATGTTTCCTGCTAAAACCAAGCAATCCAAATGATCATTCTCAAATTCCGGTTTCCAGCACCCGATTTTGAACGCCTTATTTTGACCCAATTGCCGCCCAATTGCAGATGCAGGTTTTGATATTTCCCACATATGAATTCCCACAATTTATGAATTCCCAAATATGAATTCCCGCACATATGAAGTAACACGAAGTCAAAGGCTAAGAAAATGATTAGGTCAGCTTCTCTGCTGTTCTCACGAACCACGCGTTGCGCCATTGCGTTGTGACCTGCTTCGTTGTTCCTACTCACTAGCAGAGCGACAGCTATTATGACCAGACCAGTGGACCATTAATGATTTCGTTCTCCTATTGCCTATCTACTATCTAGCCAAGAGAACTTGGGCCCGACGAATTCATCGGAACTACCCCGGAAGTTGAAAAATTGGTGGAAGACTAAAGAAACAGCGAAAAGCCCCCTCGAAGACACTAAGCAGTCTATCTACTAGAGCTACTCAATACTTTTAGGTTTTACCTCTACAAGATGTTTTATCTAACATTTCAATATGATCAGAAGGGAAAGAGAAGGAACTGAAGAAAGCACGGAAAAAGGGGCTATAAAAAGAGAAAAGTCAAAAAAAAAAAAAAAAAAAAAAAAAAAAGGAAAAGGAAAAGGAAAGGGAAAAAGAGAGAGACGGAGATCAATCTAACAATGAATAGGGGAAAATTGGTTGACCGAGTTGGCCACGCGGTTGGGTTTTGTACAAACAAACTCAAGACTTTTCATCCCATATGTACATTGTTAAGTTAAACTAATACGTTAAGGTACAGACATCTCCATCCCGAATCTTTGGGCAACGAACTTGAGAACCCTTTCCCTGCCACCATGATCCTCTTTCCTGCTTCCCTCACCTCACGATACCACTATGCGGCAACTCTAGAAACTTAGCAACAAGCTTGCGTGCAATTTACCACTCTCCGGTGATAGTGGGGACGTCCCAAGGAGCCCAGTCGGCGACGTTGACAGTGGCAGTACTCTTGGAGATGAGCGCGGGCTTGGTGGTGCCACCGTTGATGAAGTAGTCCCAGAACTGGTTGATCTCGGAGTTCTGACTGCTGGGGAACGAGCAGTGGTTATGCCCACCGACGAGAGAGAGACCCATGTTCTCGGGGACGCCAAGAGCCTTGTAGATGAGCTGACCAGCCTGCATGCAGCCGGTGATGGAAACGGGGCCGAGCCAATCGATATCATTCTCGGGGATGTAGAGACCACGGGGAGCGACGAGGGCAACGAGGGCCTCATGGTCGACGGGGTCCTGGTTGATCTTGCTGGTCCACGAGTTGAAGCGGGTAGAGAACCAGACGTTCTCGCCGACGATCTGGCCGGCGTGCTGGATGTTCTTGCCCTTGGCCTTCTCGTCATCGGAGATGCGCCAGCAGGCGGCGCCGCCGGAGCCGGACTCCTGGGGGATGGTGAGAGCGATGCGCTTCTCGAGGGCACCGGCGATGAAGGCGCCCTTGCCGTTTCGGGAGCAGCCGGTGACGGCGACGCGCTTGGGGTCGATACCCGTGGTCTCGGGACCGAGCTGCTCGAGGGCGTCCATGATGCGACCGACACCCCAGGCCCAAGCGGCGAGGGCACCGGCGGAGTGGTCCTTGCCGAAGAGATTGTAAAAGGTACCCTGACCTCGGGACGTCTGACCCTGCTGGGCGGCGAACTGGTCGTTGGAGAAGGTGATGGTGGCGACGTTATTCGGCACGGTAACCGAGGGGAATCCGTACGCGATGACGGCACCGACGGCACCCGAAGCACCGGCAGGCTTGGAGACGGAGGCGGAAAGCGTGGCAGTCTTGCCGCCCACGTCGATGGAGATGGAAAGACCCTGGCCCGTCATGGAGGCGGTGATGCTGTCGGGCGGATCGGGGAAGTCGCCGAGCTCGGTCTGCTCAAGCCCGTACTGCAGCTGCTGCTGGCGGCACTTGAAGTCCTCGACGGTCTTGACGGGGGTGCCATCCCAGAACTTGAAGGGGTCGGGGAGGGTCTTGGAGTTGACGTTGGTGGGGAGGGCGGCCTTTGCGTCGCAGGCGGCGGCGTCCTGGCGGGGGGCGTTGTTGGCGGGCATGGCGAGGGCCGTGCCCGCGAGGAGCAGAGCAGATCCGAGGGCGGCGGCGACCATTGTGACAGGCTCTTTTTCTTCCTCTTCTTCTTTTTGGTTCTATGGTGAATGCTTACAGAGAAGCTTAAGGAGTGGACAGCAGAGGCACCGGGGGTCAGAGAGTGAGGACGCGGCGGACGGAGCACTAGGGTAAAGAAAAGAAGAAGGAGGAGGAGAGAGGGAAAACTCGCGCTGGCTCCTGTAGTGATGTACAATATATATGGATGGGGTTCCCGAATGGTTCTTTTATTTCTCTCAGGTCTACTCTATTCTGTTCTACCTGTACAGTATGGTATAAAGTTCAAAATCCGGCTCCGGACAATATAGGAACAAGGGAGCGGCCCCGCCGTGTTAGTGGGGAGGGGGGCGTGGAGAGAATAGAGGCCTTCCAAGTCAGGGCCTATCCGGAACATGCGAAGGAGAAAGCAATTACGTAGATGGAGGGTATTCGTTTCTAGAGTTCCTTCTAGGGAGAGAAAAAAAAAAAGAAGAAAAAAAAAAAAAAAAAAAAAAAAAAAAAAAGAAAGAGCAAGCGCCTATCTTGTGGGGTTTCCTCGTTTCCTCGTGGTGGCTGCATCTATCTCTTAACCAAATGTTAATATAATAGTCATGTTGGGGCCAATATGGGACGAGGCACTTGGCGAGATTTCGGGGCGGTTGTTCTTTGGGAGCCGTGGAGGGTCACCCGGGTCTTGGCATGATTCGGAAGGGTTATTTACGGGGAGTTGCGGAGGCTTTATCTTAATGCCTCTCGGTTGGAAGAGGACAATTTCTGAACTATGGTTCTCCTGCAGGGTTGCTGGCTTGACCCTATTCTATCATAGAGTACTGGGCGGGGAATGGGAATGGGAAAGGGGGGGTCCGGGAGACACTGGCATTGGCATTGGTGTTGGTATAGGAGATACCAAATGGATCTGGGATCGATTGGCTATCAGGAATAGGATTAATATTCCGGTACTGCCGGGAGCGCGTGGCCCTGGCATGAACGGGGAGATATGGGCATATCGTCACTTTACTCTGGACTTGGTCCTTTTTATTCGTGTAGGACCAAGCCTAGCTTTTGGGGTACAAAGAGTGTCTGATATTGTCAGGGTATTAAATTATTGCTGAGAATTACTTTTTTTCTTTTTTCCCTATTTTCCTTTCTTGGCACCAAGTGCACCAGCACTTTGCTATCGTAGACTTACATGCGAAGGACTCGAATGTGTGATGTGGTCCGGTTCCCATTCTCGAGGGAAGTTGGGTTCACAAAGTGAGGAGTAGTCGACAAGATGGCAGGATTATAGCACAAAGCACAGATGGGAACTTACTTTCTACTTTCTGAGCAGATGATGCTATCATCTACATTCGGTGGACAGTTTCCCTCGTCCACATCCCAAGTATCCGAGGGATCGAAGGCGTATGGTATGTGTGTGTGGATGGAGACAATATGGCTATTGTCGAAACGCATGATGAAAAAATTACCCGTCCGTCCATGGAGATCTTCCAGCGGGACGAAGGGGGCTCTCTAGGCTCTTTTACATATATTTGTACATCCGATGTGAGCATAGTTTCTTTGACAATGAGTGTTAAGATTGTTAGACTTGGGACCATTTCGCCGGTGACTTGTAGATATTGGGGGTGGCAGGAAATTTAATTTCCACGAGTGAGAAAACAGCCAGAGAAGGGGAAAGGGGAGAAGGGAAAGAAGGAAATCTCCTGGGTGACGCCCCCGCCATGGGCCATTCACCCGGGGTATGTGGATGGCATGCGGGTTATGGGATGCAGTTCTCCAAAGTTTTAATCTATCTGGTGACGTTTTCTCCGTGCCGTGACGGATTTGGCGATGATGCGGGGCAGAAGGAGCAACTTGAATGAGTCAATGGCCCAGTATGCAATTTCAAAAGTATATTAATGTACCGGATATCGTGCTATCAGATCACCGTATCTATCGAGGTGTGTCTCACTTATACGATGAGCCTCGAGCTTCACATTGTTCGAGCCTTCTTCCCTCTTCGCTCTCCCTTCTTTTCTCTATACAATACAGCTCCTCCAAAGAAGAAAATTCGGATTTACCCAATCTTGTCCCGGGACATGGCTGCTCTGTGTCCCATCCAAGCAATAGCTAGACAACCATGCCCAACGTGGCTAACCCTTTCGAATGCCTTCTTCTTCCATCTTAATATCAGAGGATAGGGTATTTTCCCCAGACGAACCAAGGAACGCAACATTCATTCCCTTCTAGATTACCTCCATATAGCACTACCGGCTTGAGATGCTTCAATTTTACGACAATGTCTACTCGAGTTAGACGGCTGACCCTGGTGGTGGCATCCGAGCAGGTGAAGAGGACAAGCCAAGAGCTAGATCAGTGTGTAGCAACGTCTACACGAGGGAGGCAATGCCCACGAGCACATAACCATCATCATGGTCATGGGCAAACCTAACATTCACCAACATCACCCACGCCGATCTCCATCTCTATTCACAAGAATGTTCACGGCCATGCCTCTCTCCTCTTCTGCAAACCCTACAGGTAGAATAGCCGTGATTGTCCTGATTAAACCCGCGTGCCGAGCATGCTTCTCGTTTCTCTGCCCTGAAGTCCCCCGCCCGCCCTCGATCTTCTCCATTTCATATATGCAATTACCTCGTGTTTCCTTTCTTTCTTGATTACTTCCCCCTTCCAATGCCAGTGGTGTCTTTCCATCTCAATCCGGGCAGCCAAGTTTCCCTTTTCGCCCTTATTATGCGGGAGAGGTGGGAGGTCGGAACTCGTTCACAAACGTGGCTTCGAAAGTCGGCACCCTCATTCCCGGGATATATGATGGTTTTCCTTCCAGAATCTCGTCAAAACACTCCTGCCTCGTCTCCTGACCTGGGAGTGGCGTAACTAGTTAGCAACAACCCAAACCAAAAAAAAAAAAAAAGAATCTGCTCATACACAGGGCAAAGTGCAAGTTCCACAAAAGTCGATAGAGTAGTATGCAGCCCTCATCCTCCTGCCATCCCAAATCTTCATCCGTAAACTCCGATCGAACGTAGATCCTCATCCTCCATACGCGGACCTGTATTCAATCCAATCTCTACAATCTCTAGACGCCGTGTTTTCCGATCCCCGTGGACCTTTTTTCTTCATCTCGGTCGCCGCGTTCCCGAGAGATAGACGCATATTGTCGTCACGCACCGCTTCCTCTTAGATTTACTACCCTCCCCGTCTACTTCCTTCAAGTTAATATCCTGATTTTTTTTCTCTCTTTTTTATTCACCATCCCGGGAAATCGGAATGGGAAGAGGACGAAGCGTAACCTGAGAGCATCTCCCTCTTGCCTCGTGTCCGTAGCCTCCCCCCCCAACACCTCCCTCGTTCTACCGATTTCCTTGCACACTCGTCCTCTC